>JADDOH010008854.1:0-144728 GCA_016648135.1 Agrypnia vestita
TCATTCGTATAAAATGTAGATACACATAAAGTTTTTCATTCATATGAATATTTGGATTCGAATTTTTTAAATTTATTTACTAAATCTATAGATAAAAGAGAAATTAACAGATTTAATATTATTTTAAATTCATTTATTCAAATATGGATATAAGCAAAATAATGGATATATTTTAATTGATAAACTGCTAATCAATTTTTCCATGTATAACTAAATTTTCCTCATTTTTCTACATCTTTAGCTGCTTATTATATTATATTATATTTTTATATTAATAGATATGCACAAAATAAATAAAACATGTCCCAAAGTTAATATCCGATTACTAAATATACTCAAAAATTGCACACTTTTTCCAAAAATGTATTCAAACATATCTCGGATCAGCAATGATTGAAATAATTAGACTTTTTGTGCGAAATTCACTTTATATAATTTTGAAGACACCAGTTTATTATACTCTAACAGAATTCCTCCCGAATTTAAATATCTATTGAAAGATTTTTTTACAATTTTTCATTGTTATTTGTACCTAATACAAGTTTCAATGACCAAAATTGCGATAACGTCTTAGTAAGGATCTCATCTCACTTGCACGTATAAAAAAAATGCAAGTACTTACGTGACATCCTCACGAATAAATCATTAGTTAATTTTCTTTTCTTAACAATTTAAATTTTGATAATTCAATTCTCATTTGGATCCACAATGGGATCTAAGTACTGATATAACTAAACAATGATGACAAGTTCTAGAGGAATGGTGGACATAAATGAAATTAATTGAACTAAGGCCATGAACTGTGTCAATAACTATCTTGCTCATTGGCAGATCAGCTTGATTATAATTATGCCACGAAGTTACGGAGTTGCATTCAAAGCTGCCAGCGCTGATGTGTAAAATTGGTTGATAAGTGGAACTTAATTAAAGGAGTCATTACCACGTGTGTATGTGGTGTAGTTCCTCAAACATGGTATCACATATTGGGCTTAATCTATGCTTTCTGAGATACCAGAAGTACACGAGGCAACTTCGGAGACATATCGTAATGCAAGTAATAGTTACAGGTCAAAATTAAGTTTACAGTAGGTAATAGCTAATTAAAATTTTATTAAATTCATTCTTTGAAATTCATTTTTCTTCTCTTAGCTTCTCGTGCGTTTTGTATTACTTGTTTACATGAAAATGTATTCCTTAGATTTCACATATTTTAAATAGATTATTAATTTTAAGAATTTACATTATTATTTCAAACTGATAGTTGATAGACTCAAAATTGTAGTCAATATTCTAAGCATGACCATGTAAAGCAGTTATTGGAAGACGGTCATATGAGAAGTCATAATCAACCAGCCTCCAAGAGAATATGTAAAGTGATTAGAAGAAAAATCATCACTTTACATGTGGCGAGAATATGGAAATGTATTTGAATATGATTATCTGGAAAAGAGTGTCAATTTCTCAATTCATAACTGATTTTGAATGTTTAGAAGCATTTTATCAAAAACACGTTTTTAAAATCTCTGTTTTTGGCTTTATAATCAGTTTCAAAAACGTTTATCTTAATTTTGTGTATCGTATTTGGACACTTTCGCTTCTAATCCTTTCATGTATGAATGAAGAGAGAATTAAGTTAGTTTTCATAGATTTTTTGTTCTAAGAAATATCAATTTAAAAATATCAGCTATAAGCACCACATCATTAGCATGTTTACACGATTTTGAGTTAATGTGCAAATATATTTAAAAATGCTTATTTTCTTATACTTTTAATTAACCCGCTTTCTTTATTTTATATTTAAATCAGATTCCTTCAATCATTCCTTTCTCAAGAATTTAAATAGATTTGATTTAACATAGGTTTAAAAAAAATTTTTTCCTTCACTTTCATATTTTCTTTGAAATTTAAATTAATTGTATATATTATATTCAAGAACACATTATTATTGTGAAGTTGCAATTTTTTCAGAACAAAGTTCTGTGAAATTAAAAACCAAATTTATTAATCAATTACAAAGACATACGGAAAAATCAAATCAACGAAAAAATATTTGGCTGCTACAGGGATAGTTGTATTTAATTCTGGAATTCCATTAATTTTAAAGTAATTTTTTTATTATATTTTAAGAACATAATTAATGGACTTTGTCCACAGAAGAATTATCAGTGAACATTGCATTGTGCGATGTGATCACTCAATCCAGTCAAGATGGATAGTTAGCCTTGCGAACGCCCATTTAAAACTCCCATACACGTTTTTCCATATAAATAGTTTCGTCTCTGTGAGACATCTATAATTTATTTTTTAAGTTAACTATCGTACCTGGATTTAAAAAAAAAATAAAAATCCAGCATTTAATTTTTCAGTTTTATTATTTGATATTTGTGTATTTCTCTTAATTGTATTTATTTATTTCTTATTAAATATTACGGGACTCGCTTCCAAAAATAAATGAAGTGTTATAAATAACATCTATCTCTATATCTATATATATAATATTACTCTAATATATATCTAATTATATATATCGTCTATCTCTATACATGTTCTATCTAACATATATAGTTGTATATATATCTATAGTCATATAATATTGTATATATATATAATCTGTTTTAACAGAAAATTTGTACGCGACAGGACGGCTCATGACATATGCATTATAACTTCGCGGATTCCACCATTACCACCGCCCCTACGGCAAAGTCAGAGAAATCGAATATTTATCTCTGAACTGTCAGAGAAACCAGCTTGAGAATGGTTATCCCAGTGTAATCGAAATATAGCGCAAAAATAAGATATTTTTACAAATCCGCGAAGTTCCCGAAAAATAATCTTTTCATAATGCATGTATATATATTGTGACATTCTATTCTAGTATTAGATATTCTAATACTAAGTTAAATATACTAATGCAATTTAGATGAGCATGTAATGCAATATTAAACATTAGTCACTCTACGAATCATTTCTGTTTGCTTTAATTCAAATCCTGGCAATGCTGGCTGTATGGAGAAGTTAATAGCTTTGGAGTTAGTGGTTACTTGCATACATTAATCTGTACAAATATACACTCGTTTGTTTGCTGTATAATTCACGTAAATAATTCAAACCAGACTGCAGTACAGTCAAAGTAAACAGTAATTTACAAATATCACATATTTCACAACAATATTATTATATTCAATTTCGTATCCCATTGTGTGTGATTTGTAGATCTCTCCATGCGAATAATAATTTGATTGGATGTATTCTAAATATTGATATTCTTAGCACGAAAACCACAATCAAAATGAGGCCTCAAATTCACAATTATTTGCAACAATAATTAAAAACAAATAATACATTGTCACATGTCGTGGCTGCAGGAGGAATTAATGAAAAGGCTGTAATTTAATAATGGATTTATTAATTACAGATTAATTAATAAACTGATCATACAAGTTCACTTAACACAATTTAACTAAACGCTTTTATAAAAATAAAACTGTTTCGTAATTTACCGCTCGTAAATAGACACTTTATAATCACTTGAATACTTTATTCATTATATACAAAAACATTTCACCGAATTTCCGCACGTCTTATTTCGCTTCGGTTTATTTTGCTACCTTCCAGAGTCATCGCTGTCAAATTACCGCACACTTGGCCCTACTGCAACTCGTGGCTACTTTCGCTTTGGTATCGCTGTCAAACGCGCCCAAAAACAGCAACCTTACTCCCGCGCGTTGTCTATTTATATCTGCTGATGTCGATCCTTCTAGGAGTTTCTAGTGTTTAAAAGAATTTGGAATTCGATTGGGATAGTTGTGAGAACCACGCACTCGTGTGTTGGAGTATGGCAGCATACGATTGTGGAGATCATCTCAAAATACCAAAGACTAAATTGAAAACTCAACTGGACTGGCTGACCAAATCTCACGGAGACAATAATGATCCTGTTTTCGAGAGAGGGAGGCTGTGTAACGAGGCTAAAAAGAATCAAGCACTCATTTCAAGTGACAGTTGTTTAAAATTATCACAACACTACCGAAAATTCCAGAACGGCCTAGCTTAATCTACGACTTACGCGAGGCATCAAGAAAAATCTACAAAAGCTTGGAAGCCACGAGAAAGTTCTCGTAAATACTGGAAACATCTGGAGGTTTCGATATCAGCATTAGCCAATATAAATAGGACCGCACATGGGAGTAAGGACGGTTGTTATTGGGCGCGCTTGACAGCGGCACGGAACCGAACGCAGCTATGAGGCCAGTAGCAAAATAAACCGAAGCGAAATAATACGTACGGGAATTGGATGTAACGTTCTAGTGAATAGTGAATAAAGTGTTAAAGCGATTATAATGTGTCTATATACGAATGATTAATTTACGAAATAGTTTAATTTAAATAATAGCGTTAAGTCAAAAAGTGTTAAGCGACTTTATACGTTTGGTTAATAAATTAATCAATAAATCCCGTTGTTTAATTCCAGCGTTTTCATTAATTCCTCCTGCAGCCACGACACCTGACAATATTTGTATGCCAGTGGCACATAAATATATTTTCGATTCATGAATTTTCTCTAAATAATTCGTATAATTTATTTCGCAGTATTCAAAAACTGTTATAAATGTTTTTAAAATATTTTACACCCCATAAAAATAGTCTTCTTCTTCTTCTTTTGTTAGATCCTTGGTCTGTATTGACAGGTCCATCATGGTCTTGTGACGAGGACGTCCAGCTCTCTCTCCATCCCTTTGGTGGTCTCCCTGGCGGTCGGCGCCCCTTTGGAATCCCGAGCATCACGGCTCTGGGAAGTCTCATCTGTTCCGTTCTCTAGACATGGTCCCTCCAAAAACGCCTTCTCTGCCTGATCCATCTTTTATTTTATTATTAATATTAATTATTATATATATTAATGTATTAAATATTAATGTATTAATATTAATGTATTAAAATTATATCGTATTTATTCCCTTGCAGACTTCACTGGGCATGGCATGGCGTACAAATCAATAATCAAAAAGACTTTGCAAAACAAAACAGTACTCAGCGTAACATCGTTTTCTCATTTAAAATTTATGAAATTCTCTTCTTTATCCGAAGCAAAGATTGTAAGAAATATTTTCGTGATTCACGGATTGCAGCAGGGTACCAGAAAATATTTTATGCATAAACGTCTTCTGAGATAATCCATGAAAATCTTAATGTCAGAGTAATAATACTTGGCACAACATTTGGAGATGAGCTTAAGACTTCACATATTAATTTTAGGGTGGAAACGAAACCTTGTTTGAAACATAAATCACCCTGATGGTGTATTAGATACAAAAAATTTACCATCCTAAGACTAACTAACTAACCATCACGCCGTTTCCCTAAAGGGGTAGGCAGAGAGGATAGAATGCCATATTCTTCAATCTTGGCACACCACTTTTGCTTCGGCTACATTCATATAATTTATCATTCAAGTTCTACGGTTGTTGAGGCTTTTAACAGGGCCATCGTCAAATACTTGTAGTATCTGATCATGCCAGGTCTTTCGCGGACGCGCTCTATTTCTGTTACCTTTAACACTCCCCCCATATATTTTCTTTACCATCCTTTCCTCACTCATACGTTCCATGTTACCAGCATAACTTTCTTTATTCTATATACCATACAACATTAACTTCTAATTTGTTCATTCCTCACTCTATCGACCAAAGATTTTCCACAAAAGCGACCGTGACTCTTAGTGACCGTATTTCCACAGCATTCAGTCTACTTTCATTCCTTCTTTGCCAATTCCAGGCTTCACTTCCATACATCAGGATTGGCACAAGGACACCATTATTTACCGCTTGTCTTGCTTTCTTTAACAGATTCTTATTGGCCATAAGACGCGATGGTCAGAAAAAACGAGGAAAACTTTAATGAAAATATGAATATAATTTTTATGGAATATTTCTTCAAAAAACGTTGAGATGTAAACAAAAATAAATTAAATAAAATTGTGGGATTTTAAATTAATTTATAATGAATGCGATCATTTATTAGTTGGTAATCTTTTAGAAAATTTTATATTAGAAGTAAAGAGCGCAATTATAATAATAAGTCAAAATATACAATAATATGTAGGATGCCTCAGATTTTTCTGAGGATTCACTCATTCTATATCCTTAACAGGAATAAAAATTCACTTAGACCTCAAACAATACTTTTCTGTCGGAGGAAATAGATTTTTCCACAGTGAATATAGCTGTCAGGTATAGTTGATTATAAATTTGTTAAAAAAAAAGGATAAATGAAAAGATGGGTAGGTGACGTATCTGGACTACTCTTAATACTTGACTGAGATACTTTTGAAATGCTGTGATCATCATGGCTCAATACCGAGAGGATTAAAGATTTTCCACGAAGATTGAAATAAATCAGGGAATTAAGATGCTGGGTACTAAGCTCACGACGAAAAAAAAAGTAACCCAGAAAAACCAAGTTTTTATTATACTCCGTTTTTTTGTAAAATATAATAACAATTAAAGACGAATTAAAACATATAACATAACACTAAACTTACAGTAATGTAATATATTTCTAAAATGTCAGATGTTTTGAGCTTTGATAAGATTCATGCTTTTTGTAGTGAAGTACCTATTATGTATACCGACGGAGTAATTCAAATTTAGAAAATATTCCTCGACGTTATCGGTCCACCGTTGCTAGCGATCATACTTTGGTAATGATTCTAATTTGAAAAAAACATTAATATTTCAAAAATTCCGAAATTATACTATAATTATTTTTTTTTAACGAAAATTTTATAGATCTTCTTGATCGTCGCCACGAGTCCGCTTGCAAAGTTTCAACTCGATTGGATCACAGCTAAAGGGTTAGAAATCGATCCAAAGTTTTTGCGTCGAGCAGACGCCAAGAATTTATATAAAGGGAGTAAAGAAGAATAAATGGAAATTCAAACGAGTTTTAGCAAAATATTCCAGTATTTACCACCGCTTTCTAAAAGTATTTGACGTTGAACACTTTTAAAGTTGAGCAACGGGTTTGATAGTTAATATTATATTTAATTCTTGACTATTAGAACTGATTATTATTAAATATAAATATTGTTCATTTAATAACATTGTCGCGGCACGTCCATGAAGTTTTCGAAAGTATGTCAATTCTTTAGAATTGATTGACATTATTTAAAATGATGGAACGAGAGAATGCCAGGTGACCCAAATAGTGACAACAAAAGACCTGAGCTTTTGTTCGCCTTTATTTGAAAATGTGCGATATTCGTAAACACGTCAAAATGAATTTCATTCGAATCAACAAATATATACCTAAAAAACTCAATGTCTGTCTGTCTGTCTGTTCTCTATACAAATCCACACCGTTCGTCCGATTCGTTTCAAATTTTCCCCCTATTCCTTATCTCTTCCCCTCCCTTGACATATTTTCGATGCAAATCTGTACCGTTTGACCGATCGGACTCAAAATTTGGAAACTTATTCTTTAGGACTCGGCGGGTAACAAAGGCAACATTTTCTTCCAACTCTCCTACCCTTTTCCCTCTCCTTGACATTTTTTCGATGCAAATCTTTACCGTTTGACCAATAAGACTCGAAATTTGGAAACTTATTTTTTACGTTTCGGCGGATAATACAAGCAACATTTCCTTCCTATTCTCATACCCCTTCCCCTCCCCCTGACATATTTTCTATGCTAATCTGAACCGTTCGACCGATTGGACTCAATATTTGGAAACTTATTTTATAGGACCCGGTGGTTTACATTGGTGACATTTCCTCCCTGTGCTTTTAGCCTTATCCCTCCCCCTGATATATTTTCGATCGAATCGAAACTTTGTTTACCCTCACAAATTTATTTTAAACTTAATCCTTTACCCGTCCAACGCCAGGTATGAACAGCTAGTATCTTATATTATTTCGTTTTATAAAGTAACAAACGTGAACCGTGTTACGCTCCGTATTTGTCTAGACAAAAGGCTTTATATAATTCTCTACAAAGGACGTGATTCAATACACACACTTGTTCTATTCAAACAAATGAACCTCAGGAACGTATGTTGGTATCATTATTTTTTTGGGCAATCATATAAATTACTTTTTTTAAATGAGATGGCTTTTAATATGAAATTGCAATACTAAAACAAAGTGGAATGATTTAAAAAGAAATTAAATAAATAAATTATTTGGAATATCAAATTTTCACCGGGATTTGACCCAGGTACTTCAACTTTCCAGGGAACTACGATATTAATTTCGTTTGTTAAACATTTCATAAAAAATTCAAAAACATATAATTTATATAGAGTACCTAAATGTTAGAATTCACCTTATCGCACCCCCGCTCAAATAGTGTCACAACTCAAAAAATATTTAATTTAATGATTTGATGACAAGTTTATTACCATAAAAAAACACAAGCCGGGCCGGGTCGCCATTAATTAATATAATTAACAAGAGTGTACTTACCGCTAATTTGTCGAAATAACAATAGTGTCACGTGTCGTGGCTGCAGGAGGACTTAATGAAAACGCTGGGATTTAATACAGGATTTATTGAATACCGATTAATTAATTAAACTAACGTACAAGGTCACTTATCGCTATTAAATGAAACGACACTCCTTAAATTAAACTGTTTCGCAATTTATCACTCGTAAATAGACACTTTATATTCGCTTTAACACTTTATTCACTGTTTACTAGAATATTCCATCCAATTTCCGCACTTATTAATTTCGCTTCGGTTTATCTCGCTACGTAAGAACTTTCTAGAATCGCTGTCAAATTTCCGCTCACTTGGCATTACTGGCTTCTTGCCGCTACCGCTCGCTCGGCCGGTCTGATTGCCGCCCGCGGCTACATTCGTTTCTGTATCATTATCAGACGCGCACGGAAAATAACTTAAAACTTGCTCCCGCGTGTCGTATTTACAGTGGCTAATGCTGTTATTGAAATTCCGAGACGCTTCTAGCGTATTCGAGAAGTTCCTCGCGTTTTCCAGACTTTTGGAGATGGCTCTCGTAAGTCGTAGATTATGAAAGGCTGTTCTGGAATCTTCTTTAGTATTGTTATCATTTAGCCTCGTTGTAATATGTTTCGGGACCAATGGTCCCTTCGTCGGGATAAAATGAATACTAAAAATTAAAAATCACAGTATAGACATTAATGTCTATACTTAAATTTTTAATTTTGCGCGGGATCTTGAAGAGTTACTGCACAAAGTTGGTTTAGATTTGTCAAAGAGCTTAGAATAGAACAAAGAACAGACAAACGTATTATACGATTCTCTGCGTTTGGCAATGCTGGTCCTCTGCCAAAAACGTCAGGTTAACTCGTTTGTTGCCGCTTGCAGTTTAATTCTCAAACCAAACAGCGGCGCGCGCCACAATTTGCATTTAAACCATTCCGATCTACAATCAGTCACCGACCATCGATTGCTTGTTTTGTTGTATCGAGTGCCGCACAGTGCTTCAAATTTATTTTTGTTAACAAAGCTTAAAACCTTCATGATGAAGCAAAACTTGTGCTGATTTGAATGTACAAACAATAAATATTATCATGATATTAAATAGAATTTACTAAGTAGGTTTAGCGTGGCTGTATGGTTTAGGGGCCACGTGAGCTTAAAGTACTCTCTTATTGTAGAGAAAATAAAAAATAAGTGTCTCAGATATTCTTGAATTTATCTAACCGAATTTTTTAAGAGTATTCTCAGCTACAATAGTTTAGAGACTAGAAGAAATTTGTGTATATTTAATTACGAATTTTTATCGATTGTTGTGCGGTGTGATCGATAATCCTGAAATTATGCGAATCGTTGGCTGGTACTTACTTACTTACTTAACATCACGCCGATTCCACGTGGGGGTCGGCAGAGATGATAAAGCGTCACACTCTTCTGTCCTGACATACAACTCTCGCGTCATCCACATTCACACATATTTGCATGCAAGCTCGACGGTTGTTGAGGCTTCTAACGGGACCATCTCTCATCATCTCGTTAATCTGGTCTTGCCATGTCTTGCCAATGTCTTCCACGGTCGTCCTCTCTTTCTGGCGCAGTCAACACTTGCATTATATCTCTTTCTTACCATTCTTTACTCATTCATTCGCTTAACATGCCCAAACCATCTGAGCGACCCTTTTTTAATTCTATTAATTTTGCCAACATCAGCTTTACATTCATTTGTAATATCTTCAATCTTTACTCTATCATAAATGGATTTGCCACACATACGTCTAAGGAATCTTCACTGCTTTCAGTCTACTTTCGTTACTCTTCTGCTAGCTCCAGGCTTCACTTCCAAACATCAGTGTCGGTACCAAATTCCATTATGTACCGCTGGTTTTGCCTCGGTCAACATATTTCTATTATTAATTATTGCATTCAAAGCACTGTTCACTGTTCACCCTATTCCCCGCAGTCACTCTCCTAGTACGTTCTTGGTAATTACCTTCGACAGTGTCAGCATAGATTATTTCACATTTCAAAATATAGGACCAACTTGCCGATGGTTATGCCTGTTGGAAGAGCTTTGGCTGAACAATATCACTTTGGAAATTGATCTGTTCCATATCTGAGAGAGGGTTTTCCGATGCTGGATTCTCCTACATTTTTGGTATGAATTTTAACACATATGTTGATCAAAATATATAATATTTCCGAATTAAATGTATGTTGGTAATGTAAGATATATTCCAAATAAATTGAATTGAATTGAATATACATTAGTCAACCGTTTCATCTCAAGAAATGTAATAGGCCAAGTAGCCATGCCGATTTTGTTTCGGACCTCGTGTTTTTTGATACAAAATTCCGAGGTAGGTAAATTACTGACATCTAAATAGTATACAGCCGGCATTACATTCACTTCTAATTTGTTCGATCTTTACTGTATCGACCAAAGATTTTCCATACAAGCTGGATGAAATTCTAGCGATGCCAGTTATATTATGTATTATCAAATCGTAGATAATAAAGTTTGACGGGTACTATTCTGAAAATCTGTAACACTTGGGAGATCCTGGAACAATTCAATAGTTTGAGGGTTTAATATCCGCATAAATAATTCCCAAACTGTCTAGTCATTACATCAATTTGACAGGTAGAATGCCGGATGACGAAGGATGAATGCCAAGTGGTATGTTTGTAGGAATTATTTCTGCCATTCAATCAGTGTTTCGTTTTAAGAAAATTAATTAAAGTTAGTTTTAAGAAAAGTGACAAGAATTTTATTGATTCTGATTTCATAACTACAATGCCACACTGTCAGTGCTGTCTTTGAAAATATATAAAAAACATATATTTTATGAAATACTAGTCATGCGACTCGTCGACGTCCAAGATTAAATATTTCCTTATATTATGTCATGTCATGTAACCCCAACATCGACATATTTCATATGACACAACCTCAGTTTAAGAGAGAAATTATATCACTCCTGACCGAAAATAATTTGAGCGTGTAAAACATCCTTTATTTACTATCGCTGAAATATTCAATAATATCGCGTTGGTTATACGTCACGAATAACTGATTTCGCGGCGTGTGACGCCCTTGTATTTAAATGTTAATTCCTGTTCCATAGTGTTGTTGTCAGTATAACCGTAACTTGCGAGAGGTTTTGACAGCGCGAAGCTTTTCATTTCTAACATCTCGTCTCGATATTTCAGTTTTAGCTCAGTGACTTGAAAATATTTTTTTAATAAAAAAAACAACAGTTACATCATTCGTTTAGATAAAGAAAAACAACATTAATAATTAGGTCTCTAAAAAATATTTTCATAAATCTCATTATAGTATGTCAGTTGCAGCCAATCAATTCCTGCTGTGAAATTTAATTAGAAAATTGATTAGTTAAAACGCAAGCTATTAAAACAAGGTTTCCAGTGAAAAATATGACATGTATTTTAAGGTGCTTTAATTTATATTTTAACAAATATTATATGAAACTATTGTTTCCATAAAAATAATTCTTAGGTGCATGTAAGTTCAATCAATCAATCAATTAGCCCTTTATCCTGAACTTAGATTTTTGTGTAAGATAAAATGCTTTCCCTATTTAAAGAATATCTCTAAGTTCAGTGTGCCTTTTGGCAAAGGCCTCCTCCAACAATTTCCATTGAGTTCTATCCCTGGCGACCCTTCTCCAGAAAGGGCCTGCTGTTAATTTTAGTTCATCCTCCCATCTCTTGGGCTGTCTTCCCCTTTTCCTTTTCCCATCTCTGGGGTACCAGCATGTAACAATTTTACTCCACTTTTCCTGAGTGCTCCTTAGCATATGGCCTGTCCATCTCCATTTCAGTTGGTCTATCTTCGTTAGTACATCCATAACCTTCGTTTTGGCTCTTATAAAGGTGCTTTGTTTCTTTTCTTGCTTCTTGATACCTGTCATGCTACCTGTCATGCATGTAAGTTAATAAGATTTAATAAAATCTCAGTTGAAATTAGTTTTTTTTTAATGTATAGGTATATGTAGTAAATATGGAATCCGCGCATGGCGCAAGTGACGCCGTGCAGTTCGTTGCGGAGTAGTAGAGTATGTACTTTCAGCGAGCCGGCCGGCCGGGCACTCTGCTCACAGTCGCGATTCCGTACTTACGCGCACGTTGATGGCAATAAATAAGAAGTCCCGTTGTCACTTGTGTTATTTAGTTAATTTGCCGACATATAAAGATATTACAGTATGTCTTTGTTATAGGCAGTTGTTTAGCAGCCCCGTAGTATAATGGTATAACTATCTGATTTAATTAAAGTCAATTTTTTCTGCTTCCGTAAGTTTTGATTGGAGCTCCGCTTTTATAATGAATGCAAGTTTCAGTGCAAACGTCAGTCGGGTGTTTTTCCAAACAAAAGTGACTTGTATAAGTAACCCAATCAATGCTTTTATTGAATAGAAATTCTATGGGTACGTTATTTGAATAGTGAAAAAATACAATACATTCACGGAAATAGAAAAAGTTCTTTTTTATAGATCTACAATTATAATAAGCAATTGAAGTGCACGTAATTGGTATCTTTTGTATTGTGAACCTGTACAAAAGATTGCGAATATTTTTCAAATAATCAACACCGTCACAATATAATAAATTTATTATTTGAATATACTGACACTTAACAATATTTTTATATTAAAATATTTATGTGTAAGTATGTTGTAAGAGGGATGATTAATTAATTAAGCAAAAAAAATATATAGAGGTAACATACACAGCTGCGAAATTTATGTAAACTAACTAGTTTATGAGAAAAAACTACAGATATCTTTAGCATAGAGCATTAAAATATGCAAAAGGTTCCTTAAATTCCAACATATGTACAGAAATTAAAAAAAAAAAAAATATCTGGATGTTCTAACGATGGAATTAGTGAGTTGTGAAGAGTAATCGCTTAAGCCAGCTCCTACAGGTTGTAAACCCTGGGTCATCGTATAAGAGACATCTATACACGTTTCTCATACCTATAAAAATAGCTTGTTTTCTGTGAGATTTCTTTAATTTATCTTAATACTGACACTTATTTGAATCTGTTCTATAAAAACTCACTTTACTACATATTTTAAAATTCTTTTAAATTATTGTAACGAGGTAGTAATCGGAAAGAATTACACCTAATTGACGATTTTAAAGCACTCTATACTTTTAACATGAAAAGACAGAGGAGATACTAGAAGATTCTAAGACGATCCATACGAATATCTAAATTCTCGAACCATCGTGACGCGAAATTATTCTATAAAAGGAATCGCCTTCGTTTGTTCTGACGTTTAACAAGAGCAACATTTCCGGCGATAAACGTGTGTGACCATTCGTGAATAACTAAGCAAAATATATTTGGCGCGAGTACTTGTCGACGTGTGAGAAGATTCTAGAACGAACTTAGCGAATTACAAAATTGGATAATATAATTAGTGTGTGAAATACTCTAGAAAAATTAAGTGATTGTGAGTTTAAGAATTATGCTCTAATTTGAATTTTTCGTGAACAAAGTAAACGTTAAATTGTTAATGTGTTTCATTTGTCTGCCACGGTTAGGTTACGTCCCGTGACCAAGATATATTATAGATGTCTCACAGAGACGAAGCTATATTTTTATATGGAAAAGTAGGTATGGAAATCTTTTAGGTTGTTTATAGAGCTTATGACCTATCATCATATGGCTGGCTTAAGTGATCGCTTTACACAATGTAACGTTCGCCAATTCCTACCACATTATCAAATTTTTGGAAGGTGAACATCTGTTTAACTTGCATTATTTTACATTTTTATGATAATAAGGTAAATCTTATGAAAATGTGTTTTATGCATTTTTATTATACAACCACTCAGTTGAATCTAATAAATTGGAAGAATACAAAAATAAAATAGATTGACATTTACTTCAAGTTACCGAATAGAATGCAATCGAAAAGAATAAGAGAAATAAAAAATTATTTAAGTTTGCTTACATGTAAGAAGTTGAAATTAAGAATAAAATTCATGAATAAGTCTGTGAATCCGAAATACAGAAAAGTTTAGATTAAAAAACTCAAGAAAGATACCGTATAAATATAGGCGAATTCTTATAACTGTAATTGGATCAGGTATTTTTATGGTACTTTGTATTTGTTACCTGTGATAAAAAGTTAACTAACGCGAGAAAATAAATACCATAAATATCGCATTTATTATTGTGTACACTAATATTATATGTAACCAGTATCAGATAATTTTTAAGCTACCTTGATTCGTCAATATCTCATATTTAATAAACAAAAAAGCGACACATGCCGCCAAACTTCACTTTGTAAAGATTGAGGGCAGATACACCACTTACACAGGACCGTTTTATAAGCAAAAGTTCATTTATCGATCCTGCTCATTCGCCGTCTGTTTGGCATTTTTTTAATGCTAAATGAACCTGCGTGACCAGTTGTTGTAAAAAACAAGTATCTGCCATACAAAATTAGTCCCTATTGTCCCAGCTATTCATTTGTAGGGTCCGGGACTCACTTGTCGCACCTATTTCATCTGATAACAACTGAAGAACGCCAGCGCACTGTTGAATGTAGCTAACGGCCAATTGGTCGCGTGCTATCCAACAGTATTTCTGTATTAATTTTGTGTTAATATGTAAGCAATTTGCTTACATTTTTCCACCCCTGTCATTAAGACATATCCTCACAAAAGCACTGCCTCGTTCTCACAATAAATCATGGTGAATACTTTCGTATTTATGAACACGAATGGTAAGACGAATTACGTAATCGACTCACCACTCACGAATAATCTTTATAAATACATCTCACACAACTTACCCATACATTATCATTATGGCATTTCACCCCATAAATACACAACCACTAATCTAGGTCATGACATACGCGCCGAAAAGGATGGACAGGCGCTGCCCACTGACATCGTAACACAACCGGTGACCGAGAGGTCAGCGAAAATAACACTCGCCCTGCAGAGCACACACACAGGTAACCTGGAGTATTACCATCATCATCATCACTCTTGGCACTACAACCCTTGGTGGGTCTTGGCCTCTTCAATAATCTCCCTCCACTCGTCTCGATCTAGTCCCAGCTCTCTCCAGTTCCGAAGCTCTAAGGCATAGATGTATTTGAGGACGTTGTCACTCCATATTAATTTTGGCCTTCCTTAGCTGGAGTATTACACAGAGCCAAAAATGCAGTGCGATTAGATACTCACACATAAAAGTTGGTTGGTCTACATTAACACGAACTGCTCTATTCTGCTGACTAAGAGAAGTGAGGTCAACACCAGGCCGTAGAAACCAACGGCGCCTTTGTCTCGACAGGATATATAAACCGGGATGCCCTCGAACAACATAGTGTCAGTCTCTTACTACCTCCGGCGTAGGCCGGAGGCCCTGTTCCGTCGAGTATTTATCATTGTCTTTATTATTGTAATTGTTTCATCGAGTAAATAAATTCATGAAACTATTGAACGCCCAAAAAAAAACTTGAATACCTACTTTCCCATATAAAAAATAAAGCTTCATCTCAATGAGACGATCTATAATATAACTTGAATAAAAATGTTCCCCTGGGGGTAAAATCCAGTATTGTGTTTTTGAAAATTTTTGATATAGTCGAAATATTCTGAACAAAAAACTGGTCTAAAAAGGGGTTAAAATTTTAAATAATTTTCAGGCATATTCTAGTATAATATTTACAATTCGAAAGAATCTCATACAAACATAAAGAATATTGGTTCAGATCAAAATCCTAACTCATTATCAATAATGACAACTGTATTAGATTATGAGAATGGAAAAGCTTTGGACTGCAGGTGGCAATAGTAAAAATACAACTCACATACGAAACAAGTTGTGTAATTTAAACATATATACAACTTCCAAAAATTTGACAGATGTGATAGCCTATCATGGGTAGAAATGGTGAACGTTACATCGTGTTAAGTGATTACATAAGCCAGCCGTACGATAGGTCATAAATCTTCCATACCTACTTTCCCAAATAAAAATATAGCTTCGTATGCACGAGACATCTATAATATATCTTGATAAAAATTGTCAAGGGATTGTGGAATTGAGAGGAAAATCAACACTTGAAATTAATTAAAGTTTTATTTCATCATCAAAATCACTGTATACGAATTTAATTGCAGCACTTTTCTTAGTTTACACAGTTTCGCACTGATCACTCGTCTGTGTCACATTTTATCTTCATCTTTCCAGAATATTCGCACGTCTACGATCGCACTTTTTCACTTTACAACCGAATTGTCTGAATTGTCACTTTCGCGTATTTTTATTTTCATTATGTAAAATTAGACTTCTTACATAGGTGAGTCGTTAATGGTAAATAAGCTTATTTACATTACTGGTTATAATATCGACATTAATTTATGAATGTGGTCTTCTGACATGGACAACCTTTCTTTTCCCCCTGGCCTTTCAGTTGCACTCTACGATCATAAGTAAAATATATCCACCCACCCAAATCCTATGAATATCCCATGCTCACCAAATTATACGAGTACATGTACCTTTGTTACTAAGGGCCTCCACAAAACAAAGGCAGCCCACACTTCCTCCTCCACTTTGAATTTTACTTCTTTAATAAGAGCTTTATTGTTTAGTGGTGAAATTATTTATATACTTAAAAAAATATACATTCTCACGGTACTTTTACATGCTGGTTCCTAAATAAACAGTATTTTCTTATTTATAGCCAACACCCACGAAATAGAAATAATGACTCTTATCAAAATATTTAAACATTTATTTTATATTTCCCCTGCCCACGATGGGGCGGAGCGTGAAATGGTTCAGATATTTGCTAAGTTCTATATGAATTGTATTTTTGACGGGTAACGCAGGCTCAGCGATGGCAACATCGCTTTCGTTGCATCTTCGGTAGTTGAATTTGTTTTTACTCCCTTTATATTTACTCGTGGCGTCTGCTTGCTTGACGAAAAAACTTTGGATCGATTTTTAACCCTTTTCCTACGATCCAATCGAGCTGAAACATTGCAAGCAGACTTGTGGCGACGATCAAGAAGATCTATCAAATTTTCGTTAAAAAAAATAAAATTTTTTGGATTTTTCGAATTTTTAATTCTTTTTAATAATAAATTTTTAATAATAAAATTCTGGTAGACACGCAACCTGATTATAGTATAATTTTGTATTTTTGGAAATTTTTTATTACTCCCTTTCGTAGCGTCGCTCGACCGAAGTCCAACGCGTAGGTTAAGCGCCAAGCCAGTTTCCACTAGTAAATAAGAAAGGGAGTATAATGAAAACTTGGTTTTTATGTGTTACTTTTTTTAGCCGTGAATTTGAACAAAATTACGGACAATACACGAAGTCACGGGAACAGACAGACAGATGGACGGACTGAGGGACGGGTAGACAGGCAACGAAATTATAATCAATATATATATATATATATATATATATATATATAAAGAATCCCGTGTTTCCCTATCCGCCAAGTTTTCTCCACAACCAGCCACAACCACCCACAGGTGGTTATGATAGTGGATAGTCCTTGGTGTCACATAGAAAATATGCGAGTTTGGTGGGGGTGGCTGTATGTGGGTGGGAGTGGATGACGAAAAAGTGCTTTCTAGCACATTGTTTTGTTATGGAAAGGCCGCAAATGCTTCAGATTGTTTAAAAAAAGGCGCTCCAACCAGGCAAGGTGAGTCTAGAAGGTTCCGAAAAAACCAGCTCTAGAAAGTTCTGGAAGGAGAAGGTTCTAGAAAATTCCCGAAAATTCTATAAGTTTCTAAACTGAGTGGCGGAATATGTCGGTGTGTCTAGAAGCTTCCTGTACATTCAATAAATTTCTTGAAATTTTTAGAAGGAGAATGTTCTAGAAGGTTCGCGAAAGTTCTATGACGATCCAAACAGTGTACTAAAAATCTAAGCGTGCGAAGGCGCGCGGGCACAGCTAGTGTTTGATATTTGTCTACTTAAAAGGACGACTGAATTCGGAGTCGACGTGCTTTGCTTATTTCAATTGGCTTTCACCGGAGGTCTCACTTTGCGAACGCTCGGTAAAAGGCTAGTTTAGTTTTTTCAGTATCCGAGTAAAGGCTTTGTATACGACCGCATTCAAAGCCTCCCTTCGCGGCAGAGTAATTTGTTTGCATGCTAATTGGCATTTATGTTTCAAAGGTGGCATTTGTGTATTATTGTTAGCGAGAAGGTTGTGTTGCTCTTTAAATGCTGAAAACGCGAGTGCAAAGGCACAAATGGATGCCCTTTTGTTTTGAAAATTTTTCTTCAATTGAACAAGAAGGAAAATTATTCCACGAACTTAATTTACAAGCGTATTATATTTCAAAGAAATATTTAAATCTTTACGATAAATTTTTGTACGTGTTTTTTTATATTTTTGAGATTTGCTGAAAATGACTTGTAAGTATTTTATTTTGATCTGCTTAATTATTATCTTTCTCAACATAATATGTAACTCCTCGACCTAATACATTTATCCAAATGATTTTGAATAGTTATATACTTTGTCAAGGTGATAAGTAACTAATCAAAATATTTAATTATTTTCGAAGGAAGAAAACAGTTGATACATTATTATTTATATAAATTATTAAATAATTATCATTTATTTACAAAATTCAATTTAATTAATATTAAAAAAAACACAGAATGTTGATCATGTATGGGAAAATGAAATAAAATATCAGATTTTATTGAAAATTTTTTAACATTTATATTGTAACAAAATTTTTATGTACAGGGTTATTCGTAAAACATTAATAACCTCGCAGGATTATGTTTCTGCCTTGATTATGAGTCGAAAATGTTCAAGCTATTATGACCTAATATCAATAGTTAAGGAGATAAGCGACATCAAAGTTTGCATTTTTTTTTTTCAATATTTCTGACTTATTTTTTGTACAACGTTGGACTATCATTACAGTAACTTATATCAAATATGAAAAATTTATCCCCTTTAATATAAGTCAAATGAAAAGATAAAAACCTTCGAATTCCAATTGGAAAACATTGCAATTTTTTCAGGGTTTTTATCATTTTATTTAATTTGTATTGAAACGAATGAATTTTTCGTAATCGATATGAGTTACTGTAATGATAGTCCAACGTTTAACAAAAAATAAGTCGGAAATATTGAAAAAAAAAAGCAAACTTTGATGTCGCATATCTCCATAACTATTGATAGTAGGCCATAATAGCTTGAACATTTTCGACTCATAATCAAAACAGGAATATAGTCCTGCGAGGTTATTAATATTTTACAAATAACCCTGTATATGTTCTGAAAACACAATCACTGCATTTTTTCACTGCGGAATTATTATTTAATTTAGATAAATTATAGAAGTCTCACAGAGACGAAGCTATTTACATGAGAAACATGTAAGTTTTTCGTGCGATGTACCTTTGTACGATCTTTTTTACAAAATATACAAGTATCATTACTAGCTGCAAAACATATATGTACATTATTTTATGAGAAGAGACAACATATGTTGCTTGGATAGCTTCTTGAAATATACGGATGATTCATGTTTGGAACATGTATGTATATAACTTTTGAAAATTCTAAGTGTGGATGTTCTTACGATGGAATTGGTGAACGCTGCATTGTGTATAGTAATCACTTAAGCCAGCTCACACAGGTTGTAAACCGTCGTAGGCCATCGTACAAAATACTCCCATACATGTTTCTCATAAAAATGGCTTCGTCTCTGTGAAAATTCTATAATTTATCTTAATTTATATCTTAAGGTTGACATTAGTTTATTTTATTACTGTGTTAATTATTAAGTTAAAATTGATTTCTAAATTTAAAAAAATTATAATCATAATTATTATTTTTAAATAAAAGTGTTATAGTGAGAAGAAAACAACGTTGTTATTTTTAATTTCTTAAAAATATATCAAAAAATGTAACAAATCACAACAACAACATACTTTCATATCTAACACCATCATATCAAGCCGCCTAGTTTAGATAGGACATGTTTTTTGGGAAAATAGCGATAGAGCCATTAAAATAGTACACTAGGCTATCTAGAGAAGCCAGGAGTAAGAAGGAAAGATGTGGAAGCAGAAGGCAATAGATCGAAAAAATTTAAATGACATCATCCAGAAACCCAGAGTTCTACGAAAGTTATACGGCCATCAGAAGTAAATATCATCTGTCTTAGTTGCACATCCAAATTATGAACTCCGGTTTCTACGCAATCGGTCAAAGGGAGGACGAATATGACAATACTTTTGGGTCTTCTGATTGGTTGCGGCGGTGACTTATTTCAAGCTGCAGAGTTCCCCAAACCCACTCTAATATGAAGCATTTTGATTTACCGAAAGCAAATAGAAGAAGAAGAAGAACATAGAAAAACAATTTTTACTTTTGTGCTTCACCATGTTCAGTAGCCAAGTTCTCTACGGCTTCCCACACTTCCAGTCCCATCAATCTCCTCTTCTCCCTCACAACGTCTGAGGGGTTGAAGCGGGTTGCGTCTTGACACGAGATAACGTCCCCTGCATGAGAAAATATTTCGAAGAAAATCGCTTAATACTTTTGTATCTCAAATGTTTCTAGATTCCGAATTCATTTCACGTGAAAAATAAACCGTCTTGAACCTTTCACAATATTAAGACTGAAAAGGCTTTCTTTGATGAGAGGAAAGATACTGCCTGACAGCTTTAAGATTTTTCGGATCCCCAGAGACCTTTTGTAGAGTTGATGCGAAATTATTTACATCTCAATAGATCCGACAGCCGACGTTTTTTATGATGGAAGTATATCTGACTGTTGTATCTTTAAATATATTTCATATGCAGGGCTGCGATATGTAAATAAATAAAAAAAGCTAAACATCTTTAAAACGTGTACATATCATATCATATACAGCCCTGGATAGAATATACAGGATGTAACAGAACCTGTCTACAATATCTTCTGTATATAGATTTTTGGGATTTTCTGCCGTGTATACACGGCAGACTATCCCAGAAAACTATACACAGCCGTGAAAACCTGAGAAAATTTTTAAGTTCACAATACTTTGCAAGTGGATTCCCGCCTTGATCATGAGTCGAAAATAGTACGTCGACCATGATATATTAATAGTTAAGGAGATATGCGACATCAAAGTTAGCATTTTTTTTCATTTTATGTAAATATTTTTTTTTTAAATTGAAGTATCATTACAGTGACTTATATCAATTACGAAATATTCTTTTTTTTTCGATAAAAGTTTAATAAAATATGAAATATTCCTGAAAAAATTCCATTTGGAATGTTTTCTAAATGGAGTTGGAAGTTTTTTATCATTTTAAAAAGGGGAATGAATTTTTATATTAGATATTAGTTACTGTAAAGATAGTCCAACGTTTTGCAATTTGCAAGTCAGAAATATTTTTTAAAAAAATGCAAACTTTGATGTCGCATACATCCATAAATATTGATATTAGGTCATGGTTGCTTGAACATTTTCAACTCATAATCAAGGCAAAAATCAACATATTAAGTATTGTGGATTAGTCTGTTACATCCTGTATATTTCTGGCATGAAAGTCTAAAACGCGCATTGCCAAAGTTTCCAGAATGGTCCACATGAACCTGGAATTAACTTAACTATCCTCGAAAAAGACATAAAACACTGGAAATACGAAAAAAAATAGTAAAACTTTTTCGAATATTTGCGAAACCAACATTTTTGTTTAAAAGCAACGACGCGTGCGCGCGCGAGCATCACAAAAAGGCGAACCGTGCGGCGAGTCAGTGTGGCCATTATTCATACAATTTAGTGAGCGTCGTGCACATTGTTAAATTAAGGATTTACTTATTTTATTTTCTGACTTTTTGTATTTGGTGGACTGTGATATTTTTTGTGAAAAAACAGCAAATCGCTATTTTTTCCTTTATTCTACAAAAGCTGATAAAATCCAGACTGCTGACCAGAAACACCAAGATATTAGTGTACAAAACGCTTATTAGGCCAGTGCTCACGTACGCAGCTGAGACGTGGGTACTAACTAAGAGGAATGAGCGAGCACTGGACGTTTTTGAAAGTAAAATTTTGAGGCGCATCTTCGAACCGGTTCTAGAAAATTGACTTATTTAATTGGCGTAGACGTTACAACAATGAGCTCTATACTCTATTTAAGGAGCCAAACGTCACAAAATTTATAAAACTGGAAAGACTTCGGTGGCTGGGTATGTGGAGAAAATGTCCGAGCATCAAGCACCAAAGTCCCTGCTGAACTCAAGGCCAATAGGGCGAAGGAGCTTAGGAAGGCCAAAATTAAGATGGAGTGACAACGTCCTCAAAGATATCTCTGCCTTAGAGCTTCGAAACTGGAGAGAGCTGGCACTGGACCGAGATGAGTGGAGGAAAATTCCACACCAAGGGTTGTAGTGCCAAGAATGATGATGATGATGATGATAAATGACATTTTTTTACGTGTCTTATATTAATCTTCAATTCCATAACTGTTTCAAGATGACACAACAATAAAATAACGTTTGTAAACTCCCAGTACAATAAAAATGTCAATCTTGGAACCCGAAATCTGGGGGACTCCCGGGGGTCCTGCCGGCGCGACATGTTAGGAAGGCTTTGCTTCATATTAAGGGCAAATAATAAAAAAGCTTTCAAAGGGATAAATTGCTTTTGGAAGAATAATATTTATTTTCATACCAACTGAATCTTTTATCGACATAAACGATTATGTTTTGAAACGTATTTTTGGTATGAAAATAAGTATTGCGTTTATTTAACAGGTATGAAAGATGTAAAAAGGAATGGAAGGAAGCGGAAAGGAATTTAACAGTATTTGATATGAAAAAATACAATCTTGGGAAGTGTGGCCCAGTTTCAGAAAGTATATTTTTTAAATCGTGACACTGTGTGTTACTACGGTAATAAATAGATAATGAAGTATATTTTATACGTATAAAAAACATATTATGCGTACATATAAATATTCATTAAAACTACCTATGCGCCGCCTAGGACACTAAAAACGATTTTTTTGGCCGCGGCCTGTCGATTAATGCTTATATTTTCTTAATTATTGTAAATAATCATCAGTTTAAGAACAAAGGTTATATCTCAGTTATTGACCTAAAATAATTGCAGTCTTGAATAAATTATAAATTAAAAATAAAGACTCACATTTTCGTAAAAAAAAACACGCAGAAATATGCATTTGCAGTGAATGTCCAGCCTTAAATATAATTAAAAATATTTTTTGATTACAAAAAATATTTTATAGGAAAAAATATATTGCGACATAATCATGAGTAATATGTTGTCTGGATCGGATCTGAGTAGCCTTGACGTATATCTATACAATGAAAGAGTCGCAATGAGGTTTTAAAAATAGAGATGTTTCTTGAATCGATACTTTATTGCGTCTGATTACAGCACAAGAGCGCCGATAGGGCGCCAGGTGTCGTCTTGTATCTCTTATTTATATATTATTGAAGGGAGGCGCGCTGAACGCGCTTTGAAAGAGAGTGACAGAATTAAAATACAAACTTGTGATGGCGGCTAGCAAATTTTATTAATTTTAATAAATTAAACATCTTTGTAATTACCACTTAACTAGTAACTCTACGTCTACCGGTTTCAATATCACCGTATCTTCATCAGAACGGACGCAAAATGTTCTTTCTGATGAAGATACGATGAATTAAAATTAATAATTATGTCCACACATTTGACGCTACAAACATCAAAAATATAGAAAAGTTTATATTTAATCATTATCATCACTCTTGGCTACAACTACAACTACAACCCCTGGTGGGTCTTGGCCTCCTCAAGAGTCTTCCTCCACTCATCTCGGTTCAGTGCCAGCTCTCTCCAGTTCAGAAGCTCCTAGGCAGAGATTTCTTTGAGGACGTTGTCACTCCATCTTAATTTTGGCTTTCCTAAGCTCCTTTGCCCTATTAGCCTTGAGTTCAGCTGGGACTTTGGTGCTTGATTCTCAGACATTCTCTCCACAAGAAGTTTTCCTAGTTTTATAAATTTTTTGAGTTCAGCTCCTTAAACAGAGTATTGCGCTCATTGTTGTAATGCCTGCGCAAAAGTCCATGTTCTAGAACCGGTTCGAAAATACGCTTTGATATTTTCCTTTCAAAAACGTCCAGTGCTCGCTCATTTCTCTTAGTTAGTACTCACGTCTCAGCTGCGTACGTGAGCACTGGCTTAATAATATTTTATAGTTAATACGAATAAAATAATATTTTCATTAGCTCTTTGTATGTAATCGATCCAAGTGAATATAACTAAAAATACCATGCAAGTTTGCGTCAATAACGTGGTAGGAGAACACATTTTTGACGTTTTATGACAGATAACAGCTGAGATAGTACGATACATAGGAGAGCATGCAAGCACCAGACCATATGGTGAAGTAGGCAATGTCCATAGATTTTCATTGACAGTCATCCTGAGGAAGTCCAAAGAACACCTGGATGACTCCAAAATCCAAAATCTTTCAGAGAAACGGCCTGGATTGAAGCGATACACAAAACCAAAGAAGATACAGCCTGAGAACAAGAAGAGCCAACCCTAACAGCCTACCTAGGCAAAGAGTTGTGACAGTGCAAGAAGAGGAAGAAGAAGTAAATATATTGACAATATGAAATGAACAAAAAAAAATTAAAATACATAATGTGTTGATGTGTGATGTTTTTATAGCTATTACACCACAATTCTTTAACTTGTTAATTGTTTGAATAGGAATCCATACCACCGTTACAATGCAGTTATATTGGTTGTATAACCTGTATTTATACATTATTGGCAGATGACTCAATTTCGTCGTGTTTCAGATAAATTTACCATAATTTCTATCCCTCCCCCTCGGACATGCTTGTTTTATTTATTGGGCACACTTTATATAGTCCGATATATCATTTTCGCAGGTACGGTATCCATTTATAACGACATCACATAATAATCACATTACCGAGGCTGCAGACCATTCAGTCTGCTCATGCGCACTGCTGTCCCCGCTTTGACGTGAGCCATAATCATCCGGCCCGGGTTTGAAGCCCCCACCTCTGACAGTTATAGCTTCCTTCCGGGAGAGCGCCAAACCACCGCCGCTGTTCCTGTTTCAAGTGTTACTTCCGGTTTGCGGGAAGTGTTTATGATCTTGCGGATGGGCTCAGATTATTTGAATGATTTTGGTTTTAATCAAAATCTAGATAATCTTAATAGCTTGCGACAAATCCATATTGAATATCGAAGCAATGTTGCATTCGAATTCAATGAGTGTCTTGTTGGGCTAGTACAGAGATCGGCAGACGGTAGAAGAGCCAAGTTATAAAGGAAACATGAAAAAACATGTACTAGAGAACCATATATTTGTTCAGAATATTTTGAGTTCATTAAAAATTTTCAAGAACAAAATACTTAATTTAATTCCAGAGGAACATCATTAACCAAGATATATATTTATTAAAGATGTTTCATAGATTCGAAATTTTTTATATTGGAAACTACGTATGGAAGTCTTTTTTATATTTATAATATTTTAGTATATACCTCACCAAAAATAATTACGATTATTTATAATATTTAATATGCTATTAACAACTTTTATGATTTTTATTTTAACTTTATAATTTTTTTTTAATATCTTTCAAAAAAAAATCTGGGTTGAATTTCTGCAGGGATCTTTCAATTTTATTTGACTTTTATCAAAGTAATATAATTTTAAAATCTCAATATAAGTCTTTTTTATGATTATCCAATGTTAAATAGAAAAAACATGGAAATTTCACCCAAAGTGTGACAATTATTTATATTCAAAATTGAACTTACAGGATTTCCCAGAAGTTTTTACTACTATCTACAATACATCTGTGTATCTGAAAAAGTGTTAAAATTTTACGAAGAACAACCGCCACGTTGATTTAGGTAGGCCTTTAATTAATAGGGCAAACATTTATGAGGTAGGGAAAGAAAATTTATTTCACCGTTTCAAGTACAACAATGCGTCAAAGTTTACGATATACCGCGTCATTAACTCCATTATACTTCGTTGTCCATTGCCTTGCATTGTTTGAATTTGGTTATTTTTTATATATATCTAAAGAATCACTATGTTAATCAATATATATAGATATATATATATATATATATATTATATCTATATATTATATATATATATAAGAAACCCGTATTTCCCTATCCGCCAAGTTTTCTTCACAACCAGATACTACCACCCCCTAGTGTTTATGGTGGTGGATAGCCCTTGATGTCCCATTAAAAATGTGCGAGTTTGGTGGGGGTGGCTGTGCGTGGGTGGGAGTGGGTGACGAAAATGTGCTTTCTAGCACATTGTATTGTTATGGGAAGGCCGCAAATGCTTAAGATTGTTTCAAAATAGGCGCGCGGACTGTGTCAGTGAGTCTAGAAGGTTCGGGAAAAACCTGCTCTTGAAAGTTCTGGAAGGAGAAGGTTCTAGAAAATTCCCGAAAGTTCTGAATGGTTCTAAACTGAGTGGGGGAATGTGTCGGTGTGTCTAGAAGGTTCCTGTACATTCGATAAATTTCTTGAAAGGAAGGAGAATGTTCTAAAAGGTTCGCGAAAGTTCTATGGCGATCCAAACATTGTACTAAAAGTCTACGCGTGCGAAGCCGCGCGGCACAGCTAGTAGTTCATAATTTTTACAGTCCCTTTGTCGTTAAAAATATGAAAATTATTACATTTTAATTTTTGTTAAGCAGATGCATTTAGCCCTTACCCCTCCCCCGCTTCCGACCGCCCCTTTGCATGCAAAAGATAAAATTTCCCCTAATAATCTTAAGTTAGGATATTATCTAAGATATCTCTACGTAAGAGAGTACGGGCATTTTACTTGGCTTTACCCAACCGAGTTCCTCTAGAGTATGCTTGGCTACAATAGTTTAGAGACTATAAGGTATGTGTATATGATTATGCATTTTTTCGATAATTGCGCGGTATGATCGATAATCCTGAAATTATGCGAAGAATTGGTTTGTATGTTTCTGATAATTACCAAAGACAGCGTCAGCATAGATTGTTTCACATTCCAATATACAGGACCAACCTGCTAATACTGAGGCCTGTTGGAAGAACTACTGCTAAGCTGAGCAGTATTACTCTGGACATTGATCTGTTTCACGTTTCTGAGAGAGTTTTCCGAAACAGAATTCTCCTACACTCTTGATATGAATGAAATTATATACGTTTGATATTTTGTGGTTTGTATATTTTCTCGTTTGTTAATAATATTTACGAATTAAACATATGTTTGTAATGTAAATGTTATATTAAAAATAAGTATATTGAATTGAAATGAATTGAATTACCATGCCATTCCAAAAGTGTCATTGTGTGAAATAAACAACGCTGTGTTTTATTCATAGTTAATTACAATAAACTTTCACATCATTTATTTGTCTCACTCATTTGTCCCGCATAATTGTCACAATCATTTATTTATTTATTGAAATTAACGGACATAATCCAATAAAATATATTATATAATATGAACAACATAAAATACATAAGAATAAAAGTTATAGCAATTTAAAAGAAAAGCTTTGGGCAAATGAAAAATACTAACAAAATGATCTAGACTATCTATTTAGAAATTCTTTGAATCTAGACAGACTTACACTGAAGAAGTCCAGATCCTGTCTTGAATTTATAAGACGACATGACCGTGACATGGGAGCATGGAATCCATAATTGGTTCTATGATGGCTCAGAAACAATATTTCATTATTTCTGAGTCTACGGGAAGGGATATTGAATTTTATTTGGCCCTGTAACGAAGGCGCATCAGTGTAGCCATTTAATACTTTTTGTATGGTGATTAATTCAGTGTTTTTTCTACGTTTTTGGAGGTTATAAATTTTTAACATTTACTCGATTTCACTGTACGAGTAGTTTCCTCTATCCAAGCCGATTATACATGCATGAAAATGTCAAAATATTATTTTTTTATTGTTAAAATGTCATCACGGTTTGCTTAAGAAAGAAGAGATTGCTCATACGGACTAAATATTCAATGTATGTAAGAATAAATAAAAAAAATTTGGAACATTTATTTTACTAGTTGGCGCACAAGAACACACGCGTTTGACAGGTGGATTCAGTGTGAAGTGCGTGCGAGCGGCGAGAAGCGCTGGCCGGGGTTGCCATTCGGAGCGATAAATCAGAGCGAATAATCGAGAGAAGTACTTAACTATTTGGTAAAATTGTGTTACCAGCGATAATAAAGTGTTCACAAACGAGTGATATATTGTGAAAAAGCGTTAAGTTTCATAGTTTTTGTGACTTGAACTGTACATTTTTTAGTTCATTTATCAGTATTATAATTATAATCCAGTGTTTTCATTCATTCCTCCCGCAGCCACGACGCGTGACAATACGGTTTGTATTGAAAAAAACTTAGCATTATTTTTGCACAGGCAGATGGTCTCACTGGGTGGCACCTCTCCAGATAAAAGGTTGAATCAAAAATGTTAAATTTACTTTTTCGAGTTTCAAGGTCCGTGGGGATACCAAACCGGCGATTTGGTGCCAGCAGAGGGTGAGAGTTTCTCCCATTTTTAGGGGGTGTATTTTTTTGAGGATCCCCTACCTGGGGGTTTACGGCCGCTGGCCGCGGTAGTTTTTGCCAATTTTCCCCGGGGTATAAACTTATGGCGGTGGGCGGTATTCCAATTATCTGTATAGTTTAAGAGACGGTCGACAGCGTGTTTGAGATATTTTTTTAGTTATCTCCTTCCGGCGCACTGAGGTCAAAATTTTTATTGTAACGGAAGTCGCGCGTGCGCATTGTAGCGGGAAACAGTATGTAGCGAAAATGCGAGACCATGGAATGCCCGTTCAAACAAGTGTTCCAGTTTTGACTAAATATAATAATGTCGCTCGAATTCATGACTAAAAAAACTAACCCATAAAAACGAAGTTTTTATTATACTCCCTTTCTATTTTGCATTGTTTCCAATTTGATATTCTATCAACATATAGCCGACTGATTAGACCCGTGGCTCGAGTAAGACTAGTTGAATCAGGTTGCGCGACTTCTCCACACGTCGGGCTCCTTTCTCATTTGTATGTAAATTTCGAAAAATCCAAAATTATACTATGATAATTTAACAAAATTTTAACGAAAATTTGTTAGATCATTTTTAACATCACCACAAGTCTGCCTGCAAAGTTTCAGCTCGAGTGGATCACGGGAAAAGGGTTAAAAATCGATCCAAACTTTTTTCGGCAGACAAGCAGACGCTACGTGTTAAAAGAAAGGGAGTAAAAAAACTAACCCATAAAAACCAAGTTTTTACAATACTCCCTTTCTCATTTTGGAATTCGTGTCGACCAGATGCGTCGGAGTATTTTCATACAACTAACTGAGTTGTATGAAAAAACCATTATAAATTTGAAAAATCCAAAATTATACTACAATTATTAATTTTTTTTAACGAAAATTTGACAGATCTTCTTGATCGTCTCCACGAGTCTGCTTGCAAAGTATCAGCCTGATTGAATCACGGGAAAAGGGTTAAAAATCGATCCAAAGTTTTTTCGGCAGACAAACAGAAGCTACGAGTTAAAAAAAAGGTAGTCAAAATGAAATCACACGATTGGAGAAAGAAACTCAGACGCGCGTTCAGTCACAAAGTCGTGTAAATGTGAAAATCTAAAATAGTTTTATAAAAAAAACGTCACCCTTTTGATCTAAGCATTAAATAACCTCAGTAAACATGTTAATTACGTAGACTCGCTGTAAAAATGCAGAGTTTAAACGTTAAAGCAAAGTACACCGTAAAGCAATTTACCGACACCGCCGCTTGAAGATTTTGGCGTGATAAACTAATTAAGCTTTCGTAATCCGGGGGCAGGTGTTTTGTATTGCTGGCGAATACGGAGGTAATCACTAACGATATATGAAAACGTCACGTGTTTGCCACATGACGTAAGCCACGCAAATTTTCCGTCCTGCAAACCAGAATAAAACAATAAAAAGATATGCGGCTACATATTTTATATTTAATAAAAAATATGGGTACCGAAGCGAGATTATGAAAGCGATAAACCAACTGTAGAAAATATGGAAAGGAAGATTAATCAAGCATGTAAATAAAGAGTTAAGGTTGTTATTACTGTGGTTAGACATATTTAACTGTAATTACGGATATTTTATACGCACCGTATGTATTACCGAGAAGCGAATCTCGACGTTTCGTTGGATACTTATCCAACGTCATCAAGAGGACGACCTTTACCCGCGGAGGTGGAGGCCAGACTGATTAGGTGCTGCTTTCTAGGGCGTAAATTGTATGAACTTTGTTGTGGAGTGTTCTCTTCTTCTACAACAGAGGTCGCCAGTGTGCAATATGTACTAGTTACGTTTGCGGATTTTACTGCGACTTCTCTCAAGGATTGAATCAGTGTCGTTAGAACAGGGCGCCAAATACTTGATAGTTTGTAACTGTCATCTCTATTGATTCGCTTCTCGGTAATACATACGGTGCGTATAAAATATCCGAAATTACAGTTAAACATGTAAATAAAATTTTGTTGTTTTGTCTAATATTTTCGATGAATCTAATAACGACCCCAATAACGACAAGTGTAAAATATATGACTTTAATGGCGGATTATCTGTTATATCATTTTATAAAAGATATACATAAATAAAAAAACGAGCAAGTGATGTGAAACACTTGACATCTCACAATTAAAAATATCTTATACCTATATATTTATTAATTAGTAAATACAAATAAAGAAATTGTCTGTGCATTATTTATTTATTATTGAATTTTGCCGCATTTGGTAGGTGACGTACCTATATCTGCATACGCATTTTGTTTAGAAATGTGTTTGGTCAATTATGTTTTTATTTATTTTCATAGATGGCGGTAGTGTGCCACCACACATATTATATAAAAACTATGAAAAATATTTAAAAATAATCACATAAATTACATAAAATTTGAGAATGTTAATCATTAAGGGTAGTTATTGTTTACATTAATATAAAAAAAAGTATTTATTGGATACTTTTGAAGATATAAGCCAAAATATATCAGTTACAACATCAACACGCTTGACACCAACCTCGCAACATATATACAAAATCAGAAGCATTGGCTGGTAGTGTGCGTCTTTGCTGTGATGGTACTTGCTGGACATTGATTTGTTTATAAACGATGATTTTTTTCCATCGCGCGTATTCCGCGCGCACTCATTGGTTAAAATAAATTGCATGCGTCTAATTTCCTGTTACGCAATGCCTTCCTTTTTCACTTTATCACTGCTACAGATTGCAGGAAAGTGAGAGGAAAGATGTTACACATCAATAAAAATATTAAAATGATATGCGATGTCCCAAGAAACACTCCACAACAAAGTACATATAATTTACGTCCTCGGAAGCATTAATCAGTCCGCCCTCTACCTCCGCGGGTAAAAGTCGTCCTCCTGATGACGTTGAATAAGAATTCAATGAAACGACGAGAATTCTCAGAAAAACATATGGTTCGTATAAAATATCCGCAACCAGTAACAGTTAAATTTTTCAATTTTTTCGGCTACGTTATATTGACAAAATTTTAAGCCGACGAAAACCTACATACTAAATACATGGATGCATTGTAACTTGCTAGAAAGGACCGTACAAAAAAAGGATTCATCTCTGACCTTCGAGGGTGAATTGTGTCATGACTCTTCTGATCGAGGTCACTATGAGTATATTCTGAATCTACGTTTGAAGAAGAGTTGTACGTAGATTCAGAAGCAAATTTTGTTTCGGATAAAAACCGTTTATTATTACAAGAAGCATTGAGCGTGCTAGTTGTCCTACATTTATAGCGAAAATTTTGAAAGACCGTGAACCAATATTGACTTGCTTTCAAGTCAAAACACCTCATTATTTATATATATGTTACATTAAAATGAATATTTTGATTTATGTTAACTAAAGCAAAATTATTCATCTGTTATTCAGAAACCAAACTTTTATCTTGCAGAAACAAAGTATAACTGAAGTTAATTTTAATACAAACATCAAGTAATAGCTAACAAGTGATTATATATTATTAATAATACATCATAAAGTTTTAAATTTACATTGAAAACATAATATAATTAATATACGTCTTAATAACATAAATATTGATAGACGAAAACAAATATGTACAGCGATATAACAACTTCTACGGTTTTACGATGGTAAAGTAATAATTAATTTACTTCCAGTTAGATATAAAATCCTCTTGCTTATTTCCAAGAAGTTTATAAAAATCACAGATAAAGCTGTTGCTCTCAAAAACTTAAACAAAAGTGGCAGCGTACTAACTTGGCCCGAAATTTATATCTTTCGTTTAGGGGCGTCGGCGGCGTTCTGAAGGGGATGTTATATAATAATAATTTTCTGGGGGTAAGTTTGAAACATGGGTCAGAAGAAGGTTGTTTGTATATTGGAGTGAAGTTGTCTCGAGTGCTAACATTTAAAATATGTTTTTACATTTTTTATTGTGAAAATACAATAATATAAACGCGATAAATATTTTATTGGGGATAATTCAGAAAAAAATATTTATTATTTCGTGGATTTATGAATAAGTCAATTTGTAAACACCAAAAATTATTAATATAATTATTAAGAGTAGCTTGTTGGTCTTATGGTTAAGACTCTCGCCTCGTGATCCAAAGGTCAAAAGGTCGCGGGTTAAAATCTCACTCCAGATCACCAAGTTAGTCCTATTTTCATAGCACAAGCGTTTAGCTTAGTTTGATAATAGTTAGAATATTGATGCGACACGTATTTCGTGTTCGCATCTCTATTTAAAAAAAAATCTTTCTTACTTCTTTTTCGTTCTGTAATTTAATTTTTTTTTGTATCGTTTGAATAATACTAATTGTTTTAATAAACCGCTCGACAATCCATGGGTACAATGGCTTGAGTTAATGACGTAAAATTTTATTAACCTCACCGAAAATCGAACCTTAATTTTCTTTTTGTTAATGAATTCATTATATTTTTGTTACGAATATAATTAATTAAATATTAAAACCAAATTAATTAATCAATTAGAAAGAAATACAGAAAAATCTAATTCACGAAAAAATATAAGACAGTATACTGGGATTCGAACCCAGGTCACCTCCTTTCCGAGGCCGGTGCTCTCTATATAGCAGCCCTCTATGCTTCCGTGAAAATATCAACCCTACATATAGTTCTCATTTTTATTAATTGGTTTTATTTTTGTCCATAGATTCAAATTGATAAATTAATTTGGTTTTAAAATTTCACAGAACTTTGTTCTGAAAAATAATAACTTCACAAATATGAATGTGTTTATGAATATATATAATTAAATTTTACTTTGTTAACCACTTATTTACTTTAAATTCAATGTTTTTCAGTGTCAATTAATCTACAATGTCTATTATCAAATAAAAAATCGAAGTATGGGCAATAAATATATTAAAAAATACAATATTTGAAAAATGAATAAATAATTAAAAACTAACATTAAAACAAATTTAAGTAGTAACTATTTGCAAAAATGACCTAGTTTCTCATATTTTATTTAATATTAACACATTTTCATATTTCTAAATTATCAAACTGTAATTATTGTCTTTAATTTGTATGTAAAATTTTTAAACCCTTATTAATTTCAAAATAATGATCCGTAACCAAAATATGATACACAAAATTGGAATAATTATTGCTACTTGAACACGTTAAGTGTACTTTAACACTAACATCAAAATTTTTATACGTTTTTTCTTTATAAAAATAATTTCAACTATTAATATTCAATTATTTTTATTATAAGTTCAAATGCATTTTTAGCTTGCATTCGGGGTACATTGAAACGGGCCAGTTAATGATATAAAATAACACCCTAACAAAAAATTCATTTCTATTTTTTCACGCAATTTACCCCACTTTACAGAGCCTACATTCAATATCCTGGTTATACATTCGTACAGAATTTCTTCAACTTGCTCCTTTCACATTATAACAGAATTGTGATTCATGTGTCTTTATAAAAACATCGTTGCGGTCGTTAAATTTTACTCGCTAAGGAGGAATGCGAAGAGAACGGGGGTGTCTTAGGGATGAATTATTGCCAGAAGAAGTGTCTGGTGAGGTGTTTATAAATTATATACACACTCACTGAAGATGATTAATATTAGCTTTCTTATTCAGTTACTGTGAACATTAGTTATATCACAATGATATCTCAAAATATAGTACATTAATGATTTTAGCAATTTTTTCAGGACAAAGTTCCTTGAAATTTAAAACCAAATTAATTAATCAATTAGAAAGAGATACAGAAAAATCAAATCTACGAAAAAATATTTGACTGCTACCGGGATTCGAACCACGGATCTTCTCCTTTCCGGGGCATGCGCGTTATCCAATTACGCTATAGCGGCCTTGTACATTTCCGTGAATATATCGAGCTTATCTGTAAGTCTCATTTAACTAATAACTATAGATATTAATTAATATAGGTCATGGTTGCTCGAACATATCTGACTCATAATCAAGACAGAAATTTACCTGTATAGTATCGTGGACTAGTTCTTATACACCCTGTATATAAAGTTAATTTTTGACGGGTCATGGAGAAGCGTTAGTGGCTATACCGGTCGGTTGCCACGTTACCGTATGAGCGTTTAACTATGCTATGCTTCTATGCTATTTAATTTTTAATTGTGAATTCCAGGAAGTTACGGACTTGCGGGGCAGACAAACAAAAAAATTATTATATTTAGATTACGCTACGTACCATAAGGTTAGTGTGTGTGTGTGTGTGTGTGTGTAGATTTTATTTATTTAACAATGACGCAAATAGATTTTTTAAACATAAAAACTTTTTGTGCTTAAGGCTCGAAAGCAAAAACTCTAAATATTAAACAATATTTTGCAAAATAATATAGAAATTATGATCAGTAGGTACATTAAAAAACGTTCCTACGAAACATAAAGATATGTGTTATGTATATTATGGTGTGTGTATGTATATGAGTCACCTGTATATTGTACGAGAATATTATAATTATCCAATAGAAATTAAAATCCATAGAGTTTATATTATTTATCAAACATTTTCAAAAGTAACTTTTCTCAAAGTAAGAATATTGTGTAATGAAACGAAGCAATATTACATAGGTACATAGTTTCTCTCTTTAACAAAAAAATAATTTTCCCAAGTAATAATAGTAATTGGGATTTCAAAGAGGGATTGGAATGATATTCATAAGAAATTCTGTGTAGTACTCAATATATTACATCAAATAACTATTTCTTCTAACTGGTTCTGAATGAAATCAAACATAATTGAATCATACGTCTCATTCTCATCAGCGGCAAAAAGATTGTTATCACAGTATTAAAATTACCCTCAACCCTATATGATTATACCATGTTGTTACTATGCTAGTATTGTTTTTTTATATATGTGCAATTTTTCTAATCCTTTTCATTTAAGTCTATTATTTTTGTAAAATCAATGTATACAGCCGATTGGCGTATGAATAAATAAATAAATAAATAAATAATTTATTTGTCTGTTCGTCTGTCCGTCCGTCTGTCTATATATCTGTCAGTCCATCCGTAACTTAGTGAAACGTCCTGAAGGGACCCATCATATATCCTGAGCCCGTTCTATGCGCAAAAGTGTCCATATCGGCCCAGAACGTTCGCCGCCTGATTGGAATTATTTTATGTTAAAGCGACCTCCTCGCTCGGCTTTCATCAATACAACACGCAGAGACGAAAACCGGGCGAGTCGGTCGGGTAATACCTTCATTGTTCCGCGTATAATAAATCTTTATTTGTAAAATTAGATACGTAAAAAACTCCACTCCTCCGTGTAGGGAAAAAGACAAAGTAAAAACATAAAATTGATAAACATAAAAAAATAAAAACATGAAAGTCCGTAATAAAAAAAAAACTAATTAAACGACCGGGATGAGGCTTGAACCGCGTGTCAGCAAACCAGAACCGGCCGCTCAACGCATGTTGCTATCGCCGCCTCTTCGTGGACCGCCAAAAAGAAAATACATATACTAGGGCTTAGCAAGCCACTGTTCCGTTATTTTTTTACGGGTTTTTAATAATACTGCTAGATTTGTGGAAAAACAATACAATAACAAATATACAAACTTTACAGGATTCTAATGAAGATAAATTGTATAAGGCTCACAGAGACGAAACTATTTATATGAGAAACGTGTATGGAAGTCTATTTGTAGGATAGCCCAGGGCGTGCAACCTGTGTGAGCTCAGTATGTTCTTAGGTTTTCACGGCCACTCAGAATCTTCAAGTTTGTGTTTACTGAGGTATTATGCCGTGTTGTTACGACCTTTCGGGCCGACGTTTCGGATCCCATTGCAGGGTCCATCATCAGGGCTGATGTAACAACATGGCATAATACCCCAGTAAACACAAACTTTAGGTACTTCGGTCATAAATGCCTTAATTGTTTTTGGGAATTTTGTATTGGATATTGGGTATTCCCGGCCGTTGTTAGCCTTAATGGCATTTGTCTGGCTCCTTGTGATGCGCTTTGTACTCGATGCTCCTTCTATTGTGTCGATATTTATCTGTTAGGTGGTTGTATTCAATTGGTTTTTGTGCGTTAATATATTGTTTTTACTATGAAATCTTCCGTTACGAACAGACTTGATCGCACTGCTCCTCCTGACGGAAATTTATTAACAAGGCACCCTGAAGATGCCTGTTGTGATTCAGGCGAAACATCGGTGGTCGAATGAACCTCCTGAGGACCAGATTTTGACGCGGGTTACCCCCCAAAGAAATTAATACTAACATATACAATTTTACATTCTTTCTTGAATAATGATGAATTTTTTATACTAAAAATATTACTAAGCAAATTTTTGATTAAAATCTTTACTTCAAAATTTTCGTACAATTGCTAGAGACATTATGGACACCGTGTATATTATTGTCACAGTACTTCACCACCATTAGCCTACTTAGAGAGGAATATCAAACGTCTCCAGGCTTCAACCCTTAGTTAAATGTAGTTTCGCGTCTCATCCCTTTAACAGGGAGAAAGTGAATTCTGTAGCTATATTCCGCCATAATGGACCGCCATTAGTGAAGCAATCGGCCAATAGGCGCTAAGGGCTGACATTCTTCACTCCGGAGTTAGGGGCGAGTTTTATCCCAATTAGGGGAGGAAATATTTCTCAGAAAGTGAAGACATTACCTTACGTAAAAAACTTTTTTTTTTTGTTCGAGACAGTTGGAATTTTCGTGACAATACAAAAATTGTAGATTTGAGTAATGTTAATTATTCTAATAATCTCCTTTTTCTTGTTCTAATGCTTTATCGATTCAATGGCTATCATTACTTTATTTACTGCGGCACGAAATACTTATTCAGTAGACTGTCTAAATCACTGTCTGAATGTTATTCAGCCATGATTTTCTCCTTCTTCCAGGACTCAGAAACCAGTGCTGGCAATCCAATCCTAGATTATGAGGTGCAAGCTCTCGTACTTTTTCATTCTCTCATCACACGTCCATGACATAGAAGTTCTAGGATTTTTATTAAAGAGTTAAGGTTATTATTGCGGTTGTTAGACATAATTATTTAACTGTAAATGGTTACGGATATTTTATACGAACCGTATGTTTTTTGAGAGACGATTCTTAATGTTTCGTTGAGGTCGTATAGGGCATTAATGTTTCCGAGGGCGTAAATTATATGTACTTTGTTGTGGAGTGTTCACGTCTTCTACGATAGAGGTCGCAATGTGTGCAATATGTGCTTATTACGTCGGCGAACTTTTCTGCGACGTCTCTCGAAGGTTGAGTCAAAGTCAACGAAACGTCGAGAATCGTCTCTCAGAAAAACATACGGTTCGTATAAAATATCCGTAACCATAAACAGTTAAAAAAGGATTTTTATCGTTAATTTTTTTTTTTTCTTTTGTTGAACAAATGAAAACATCTTCATTCGTAACTCTTACCATTTGACGAGCTTATTTTTATGAGTATAATTGTTTTAAGTCACCTCAGCAACTCTTAGGTGTCCATGTGTTCATTTCGTATAATTATATTGAGAAAATGTAACATTATGTAGAACATTTTTTCAAGGCGGAAAAATGTTACAAGAGCTCTAGCTCAATGTGGCGTTTTATTTCAACAGAAGGATTCCAACTTTCATTTACACTGCAGTCTAGGTAAAGAAAACTTTGTAACTTCTCCAATTTCTTCTTTATAGCAACAAAAAAAAATTCAACAAAAAATTGTGTTTTGTTTGCTAATGAGCACGTTTTTTTAGTTGTATTCATTTCTGTTGTTTTATTTGTTCATCTTTACTTGCTCCCGGAGCTTATCTCCTAGTGTAAAATTAACATCTACACATAACTGCATCCGCTCTTACATTTCGCGTATCCTCGACGTCTTACATACAAAATAGTCTTATTTAAATTTAATATATTTTATAAACTTTTATAAAGCATTTCTGGTATTCTTCGACTATGGGGAAGACTTTAAAATACGTCGTAGCAGTAGTTCTTCTTTGAAGTAATTATCCTACGGTATTTTCGTTTCTAAAGCATTGAAATACATATTGCATGGGAGGAGGCGAACAAAGAGAAGAGAAGAGTTTTAAGTTTGTTGAAGATTGGAACGTACTGTTCAAGGTTTGCGTACAATGCAACGCTTGTACTAAAAGTGTACAGCTAATATTATTCTCAATTATATTGCAGTGATTGTTTCCTCCAAAATATTTAACGAATGATTTGGCAAAGCAGTATGTAAATAAAATGTCTTAAAAATTGAAATTGTTTCATATTTTGAATATATTTGTTTATGCATTAATAAAAATGACGTGTTTTCTTTATTGTTTCGTGCGAGTAATAACTCGACAATTTATATTTTAAATACTGAAAAATTTTAATGAAGAAATATTTGGAACATGTTAAATTATAACTTTATATTTTTTTGTTTTGAAAAATAAATATCGCAGTGTGTAAAAAGTTTTGAGAAAAATATCTCCCTTTCGTAACTTTTTTTCAACATGGCTGCATGTCTATAATTTTATACTTTCGTTACTTCTTTTGATATGATGATTACGACGAAATTCTCTTTTTTGTCGCCGGAATTATATGAACCTTTCGTGGCTTTGTTTTGTACGATAAAAAGAATCGGTTGGTTCCAGCCGGGAACCGGGAAGAGATTTGATGGTCGCGGAGATTGATCAGTTTCTTTTTCCCAGGGTCGGAAAGAATTGTGGCCTTTCAGCGTCACTGAATAGATAAATAAAATAAAATATTTATTTTATTTTATTGAAATCTACGAAAAGGGGATGGAATAGAAAATATACGCAATGAGTGTGGTAGACTACAGGAAAAGAAGACGTCCGCAAAAGACCTGGTAGAATCAGATAAACCATATGATTTTTGTTACTCTGCCTAACCCATGCCCATAAAGGCGAGTATTTTATTATTTTTGTAACTTATTTTCTTCGTAAAAGTATCAGAAAAATCATAAAGGCTTATAATCCTTGTTAAAAAAATTCCAAAGGAGGTTAGCATTGCCTTATTAGTTGTACCATTATTCCATATCAATAGACAGGATTACGTTGCTTCCAAGAACAGAATATGAGGAGGTTCTTATTATGGTTTGCCTAATCAGCACCTAAATCATATTTAATTGGGGAATTTGAAGTTTGATGACGCAAATCTCATTATAAATGATTGCGTTATCAAATCTGATAAAAGTTGATTTAAAAAGAATTAACTTAGAAAAGCAGACGTCACATCAGAAGAAAAAAATAATTATTATAAAAGTGAATAAATGAAAAGATTATATTATTTAATGTTAATGTAACATTATTTATTTTAAACAATATTTATTAATGGTTATTTTTTCAATACACTGTAATCAGATGAGAAACAAAATATTAAAATATCTACTCCCTATTGAAATTGTACAAAATAAAATAATCAAAATAACATTAAAACTAGAATGAAAGTAGAAGAAGAAAACAATTAATTTATTGATGATATTTATGATTAATAAAACGAAGACACTTGTAATTAGGATAGTCGGCTGAATTTAACAAGTGATGAACTGTTTTTTATGTATTTTGTACTCAGTATTAGTGTCTCTTTAAATACAATAAAAAACAATACCATAAAAACCAAGTTTTTATTATACTCCCTTACTCATTAGCATTGTTTCCAATTTGATATTCTATTTACATATTCCTCTTGCTTTAAGTTCGTGCGGAAAATCTATTCCATGTATATTATTATCCTCAAAACTTATAGAATATTGAAAACTTAATAATTAGTATAGGGGGCACGGCGTCGGCGAAACCTTCTATTTGGACCCATGGCTCGAGTCAGACTAGCTGAAACAGGTTTCGCGCCTTCTCCACGCGTTGGGCTCCTTTCTCATTTTATGGTTTCTAATTTGAAAAAAACCGTTAAAATTTCTAAAAATCTAAAATTATACTAAAATTAAATTTTTTAAACCAAAATTTGTTAAAACATTTTTATCGTTGCCACGACGTCTGCCTGCAAAGTTTCAGCTCAATTGGATCACGAGAAAAAGGTTAAAAATCGATCCAAAGTTTTTTCGGCAGACAAGCCGACGCTACGAGTTAAAAGAAAGGGAGTAAAAATAAATAAAATAGATCTAGTTCGAAGAAATACAAAAATATAAATAATTGAAGAAAAACACACGTAATTACTTTTGGGTGTTTCTTCGAAACGTCAAATTTTTGGTGAGAACTGCGTGCTTATCACTTGCGAAAATGACACTCTTCCCAATTCCATGATATACTGATATACTTACTATATATTTCCTGTGCATTCGAACTGTCAATTAGCTTTGAAAACCATCCTCCAATAAATTGGCTTTGTTTAAATCTATTACTTTTATACGAATTATTATGTTAATTAATTACAATTAGTAGTATAAATTCAATATATTTCTATATATATGAATTAGTTAAAATGTTCTTTAAATTTTAAGTTTGTTAATATTTTATAAGTAATAATATGAATACGTTTATTTACATCGACATCGACATCGCAAAATTTTAATCGATCCGTATATTTTTGTTTAACGCATACTGAAAAGATACGTACGATTGAAATTAGTCCAATTCTCGATTAAGGTCGGATTGCCTTATTTTAAGAAGAAAAAGAAGAATTCTCAATTCATTATATTATATAAGACAAATATTAGAATTTTTTTCCGTGGCATGATTAAAGAATTAACAATCGTATATCTAATCTTTATACGATAATTTCGTTGTCGGTCCGTCTGTAATGTGTCTACCTTGCTAGAATTGCAACTCCAGACAATTGTTGTTCGACACGCAATCAGCGCGCAGTTCAGACAACACCTAAGTTTTACCCCATCAAATTACATGGTCTTGACAATTTTAAATCATTATTTTACTTTTTTTTTTTATTAGTTTTCTATTCATGAATTTTCGGCTTCAAAATCCTGCAATTTTTATGTCCCGTGATTTTAAACGGATGTACGGCTAGTATATTCACATTTTATATTAGTTTATATATATTCTGTATGCATAAAGTCAGTAACAGTAAAGCTTAGGTTTATGCCTAGTACACACTATTGCCGATACCTATTATTTATTTTAAAGTGAAACTCGTTTTATATGAAAAAAAATTTTTTTTATGTTAATCGATTTCCAATATATATTCAAATAAACATTTCTAACAAAACTATTGAAGTGATAAACAAAAAAATAATTTTTCAACCTACATACTTACTCAATATATGTGCATAGAATGCGAGTAGAACACATTTCAGAAGAGTGAGACGTTCTCTCTGCCTTCTCTTGCGGAAAGGATCGTGATGTGATTAAAAATAAATTTGCTTGTCAAAACTTAGGCAAGTAATTTACATTATTTATTCCAAACACGTTTGAGAAAGTCAAATTAGAGTGATTATCTGAAGCAAGATAAATTTTCGGCTGTTTTTGAGAAGCTGTAGATTTAATAAAAAAGTTGAAGGTTTGCCCGAGATGATTGAGTAACGAGTTCTATTTAAAAATGGTGAAATAATTAATTAAATTATAAATCTTGAATATTTACTGGAGAATAAAATTCCCGGAGTTGATTTAGCCACGTGCAATTATTTCCTTCGAAAATATATTAATTTGTCCAACGTTTTCCAGAAATCCTAATAATTGGAAATAAAGCGAATAAAGAGACTGCTATTTAATGTACTTACTTACTTACTTACCATCACGCCGTTTCCCCGTGGGGGTAGACAGAGAGGATAGAGCGCCATACTCTTCTGTCCTGACATACAACTTTCGCTTCGTCTACATTCATGCATCTTCGCATGCAAGCTCGACGGTTGTTCAGGCTTCTAACAGGACCATCTTCCAGTATCTGGTTAATCTGGTCATGGCACGTCCCCCGTGGTCGCCCTCTCTTTCTGGTACCGTCGACACTTGCATCATATATCTTTCTTACCATTCTTTCCTCATTCATTCGCTCAACGTGCCCAAACCACCTGAGCGACCCTATTTTTATTCTCTGTATTATGCTACGATCAGCTTTACATTCATTCCTAATATCTTCATTCTTTACTCTATCATACATGGATTTGCCACACATACGTCTAAGGGACCTCATCTCCACTGCATTCAATCTACTTTCGTTCCTCTTCTGCCAGCTCCAGGCTTCACTTCCATACATTAGTGTCGGTACCAGAACTCCATTATGTATCGCCAGTTTTGCCTCGGTAGACATATTTCTATTAGAAATGATTGCATTCAAAGCACCGTTCACCTTGTTCCCGGCAGTCACTCTCCTCTCTATATCTTTCTCAACATTCCCTCCTCTATCGAATGTACTTCCCAACTACACAAACTCATCTACTTGTTTAATGTAATAACATCATATTGGATTAACAAAAATGCGAAATTTTCACATCTCTGTTGTGCCTAGTGAACACATGAAATGAGAAAATCATGTTTATTCAAATTCTGCAATTAAATTATTTAGTCGCATAAATTTACGGAATTACCGTCAGAAAGAGAGGGCGACCAGATTAACCAGATACTGGAAGATGGTCCTGTTAAAAGCCTGAACAATCGTTGAGTTTGCATGCGAAGATGTATGAATGTAGACGAAGCGAAAGTTGTATGTCAGGACAGAAGAGTATGGCGCTATATCCTCTCTGCCTACCTCGCAGGAGGAAACGGCGTGATGGTAAGTTAGTTAGTTAATTAGTCTCTTTACGGTGTTATAAACACGTAAGACATAAAATCCTGACAAAATACGTTATCAATCTCATTATCATAAAATACAGTCTTTGTAAATTTATTCCAATCACACAGTCCTTCTGATTCGCGATGGATTGAAGGCACATTTAATTTTCATAAAATAACCATTGCTTCAATTGTACTTTTATGAATGGTTGCAAATGTGACATTTTCTTTCTATAAATACCCTTGTGGTCATTACTCATTCTGATTAAGAACTTTCAGGTTCCATCTCGTAGGCGTAAGAATAGTAAGTCAGTGACGCGTCGTCTCAGCGGTGACTGGCTTAATGGTTTTTATAGTAAATCATCCGCCATTTTGAAGGTTTCCCTTTCGAGAGGCAGGAAACGGAAATTACATTAGTTTGAACTGTATTGATTCGAGCGCGAATTGAATAACAACCCCGTGACTCCCGGAACGGTGAGGGGAAGGTGGTTGAACTTTTCTTTCGAATTAAACTTTGCAACCGGTGAGAGCTTCAGAGCGAAGCAAACAATTTAAGTTTCGAGTCAGTCAAATAGATGATTTTTTAATATAAAAAATATAAGTGAAGACTTTTTTCTCAAATTTATTAATGTTTATTTGGCAGCATTTGGTCATATGACATACGCGTCCAATAAATTTTATTCCATGTAGTATATTGTACATTCAATTGGAAACACGTTGGGGTAGATCGTTATTTGAACATGTATTTGTTAGACAATACAGTGTGGTGAGGGATAATCACTTAGAATCAGATTACTTATAATCCTTCCTGTTTTTAGAAGGCTTTCCAACAGAACAATTGTGAGGATAAAGGGACTTACATGCTTTTTTTATATGATGTAACCTCACACGTGCAAGTCAATATCGACTTAGTTTTCTACTCCACCTGGTATTTCATTCATGTGGAGGATTTCTCCCAAGAAAAAAATATTGTCCCTAAACATCTTTTCATTGATTTTGAAAACATGTTCAAACTTTTCACAAACATAATTGCTGGATTTTTAAACAAATAGCTAAATATTGAAATAAATTAAAGGCGCGTTCTAGTGCATATGTTACTAATTCGGAATGTCATATACACATAAAAAGAATATTGCTCCATACTCTAGTCAAAAAAGGTATATTATTTCCATATACTGGTTCGTGGGATGACACACTTCAATCATAGATGGCATAAGCGTAGGTAAGTTAAGGTGAAACGTGGTAGGTATATAAATATTACATAAATAACTTCCAAAAAATTGTATAAATATATTTTTCAATCATGGCTGGAATCGGTGAACGTTATATCGTGTAAAGTGATCACTTAAGCCGGTCGTATAATAGGTCATAACCCCTAAGACTTAACCTAATGACATAACTCATAAGTCATAAGTCATAACCTAATGACTTTCATATATATTTTCCCATATAAATAGTTCTGTGTCCTTGAGACATCTCAAGTATATTTTCATCTTCCCTGTGGTATGAGCAAATTGAGAAAATCGAATGATTTTTTATTTTTGCTTTTATGCAAAGTGCAAAATTTTTTTAAAGGTGTGTTTATAACATATTAAATATTTTATTTTGAGTACAGTAAAAGCATTAAATGAAATCAAATTCACAAAATGACACAATTTATTATCAATTGAAATTAATTTAAGAAGTATTAAAAAATGCTTTCTAAATTTAAAGATTTTAACGCCACTAACCTAATTTCGGGGTAACTTTTTTGATTTAGATTGATCTTAGCAATCCCTGAAACGTGGGTAACCTGTCAAGACAGGCACCCCTACAAAGATATCCAACAACGCGGTGACAAATAAATGCCTTTCGCGCTTTAAATGTTAAGTGCCTACTAATTCTGGTTAAGTACGATAGATTGACGTCAGATAAAGTACCTTATCCGAGAAAAAAGTCCAGAAAGATCCATTTAATAGCCTCGTGCGCGAACATTGACTTGATGTGTAAGGACTTTTGTGAAATATTTTTTCTGGAAGACATATTTCTGTTAACTTTTCATGATAAATAGGCTTTCATAAATCCCGCTCGGTCAAATGACATTTCACTTATTCGTTTATTTTCCCTGCGAAAAGTATTTACTCAAGGACAAAATATAATTTTAAGCTCGTTTTTTGAATACTTTTAACACATGTTTAAGTACGATATTGCTTATAATAAATTCCATGCTGGACAATAATAGTTGTCCAGTCTCGAATTTATTATAATCATTATTTTTCTGGTACCAATACTGATGTATGGAAGTGAAGCCTGGAGCTGGCAGAAGAGGAACGAAAGTAGATTGAACGCAGTGGAAATGAGATCCCTCAGACGTATGTGTCTCAAATCCATTTATGATTGTGTCAAGAATGAAGATATTAGGAATTAATGTAATGCTGATCTTAGCATAATTAATAGAATTAAAAAGGGTCGCTCAGATGGTTTGGGCATTTTAAGCGAATAAATGATGAATGAATGGTAAGAAAGATATATTAAATATAAAAATTAAAAAAACACAATGTTTTTTATGAGAGTTCAATATTTTATTAGTCTCTTACAGGACGATCGTTTCGGCTGTTTAGGCCATTATCAACTGATAAACATAGCTATTATTGTTGAGTTTATATATAAATATTTTGGAAAAACCTTAATAATAATAATACAGAGGATACAGTTAATAGCTTTACAAATACATAAAATAGTTGGGTGTTTACCTTTTTAAATTATTAAGATATGGGCAATTAAACATTATAAGGATGATTTCAGATAGTAAAGGTATTCTCAAAATTGCTGATTACGGGAATACCAGGTCAATACAACAAGTTCAGGTTACATTTTCATTATAATTTATATCAGTGAAAGCAACAAATAAATTATAAAATGTAAGTGATTATTGAAGGCTATATTTTTTAAAAACGTAGATACCTCAAAAAAAAAATTTATGTAGTATTAAATAAATTTAAAAGGGGAGAATAACAAATATTAAGCTGTTCGTTAATCAAATTATTCTTTAAATTTTTATTTATTTCCAGCTGTTCCAAAATATTTAGTTTAAATCCTTTGTCACAAAAATGTAAGGGAATTGGTTTACTATCTGGAGATATGTTATGTTTGTTCTGGATTAAATGTTTATTAAATGATTAAACGATCATCCTGTACGAGACTAATAAAATATTGAACTCTCATAAAAAACATTGTGTTTTTTAAATTTTTATATTTATAATAATGGAGTTCTTTACAATAAATAACGTCAGTGTTCAAAAAATTAAAAAGAAAGATATATAATGCATGTGTTGATGGTACCAGAAAGAGAGGCCGACCGCAGAGAACGTGGCATGACCAGATTAACCAGACACTGGAAGATGGTCCCGTTAGAAGCATCAGCAACCGGCGAGCTTGCATGCGAATATTTGAAGAAGATGTGAAGAAGAAGAATGTGGATGAGGCGAGAGTTGTATGTCAGGACAAAAGAGTTTGGCGCTCTATTCTTTCTGCCTACCCCCACGGGGAAACGGCATGATGGTAGGAAAGTAAGTAATTATTTCCTTACACTGTCGTATGGAAATGAGTATATAATACATATACTGAATGTGTTTATTTTTTTCATTATTAAAGGAGTCAATAAAATAAAAAGTTATTAAATAATTTTTTCACAAATAATGTTTCAGGATAAAACAAAATTTGAATCTGTTAACTGATGTAAATACTAGTGGTGTGAAATAATAAAAATATATTTTTTAAGTGAACTAATTGATACGTTAATAATAGGTGTACCCATTAATAATCAATAATTTTTGGTGTGGAATGTTTGCTTCAGTCAAGCTCAGTAAAGTGAACGTGTAAAGACGTGCTTTATACGTAATATTATAAACAGTGGTCTTGTAATTTATGAAAATTAAATTTAAATTTTTTTATTGCTCTGTTATAAAATGGCGGACAATCAACTAATATAGAAAATTTACATCATTGCATGCTGTTTCATTTTCTACCGGGTGTTAATGCAACGGTTGCAACAAAGAAAATTTGTGATGTGTATGGAGACGTATTGAAAGTAAATAAGTGCCAACGTTGGTTTAGAAAATTTTCCGATGGTGATTTTGACTCGTCTGATAGCGATCGAAGTGGGCGTCAGGTAGGGTTTGATAATGACGCTTTAAAAACACCTGGAAGCATATCTTTCTAGTCTACCAACAAGATGGCAAAAGGTTCTAGATAATGATGGAGATTTAATCGATTAAAAATAAAATTAAATGTAGTTAAATTCTTTTTTTGTTGCCACTTAAATAATTGATTACTTTGGGTAAACCTAATTTAATAGCCCATTGTTGAATGTTATGGAATAAATAGTATTTGGTTATCAAAATTTGTGTGTGTGTGTAAAAATAATACATGAGAATAAATCACTGTACAATACTTCGATCATAATGTTCACGGAAATACCACGTCAGGCGGCAATTTATATTCGAACCGAGTAAGCAGTGGATGACGTCAGCTCAGTGAGAGCAATGTTGGGTACCAAGTAGGTTTTCGATAAATTGATATAATGGCATGTTATTTCTATCAAATAAGCTTAAAACTACTTCGTTTTCCAACACTCCACGATTAGATATGTTTGTATGTAAAATTAGCCTGAAGCATGGTAGAATGAAGAGTTTTGCATCAAAGATAATCTCAAACTAAAAACATATGTTTAACTCTGAATCACTCGCACATAAAAACTGACATTGATACTCGCGTGGGGTAATACAGACCCCACATAAATGTAGGTAGAAAAAAAGGAAAAATATATAATTTTATCATTATCAACATTTAAAAAAAATCTAGAGTAGTAACATTTGGTAATTAACCTTACTTATAAATAGATAAGCCTTTGAAAAACACGACTTCCAAATCACTACAATCATCAAATTTTTATATTTTTTGAAAGATTGCTGGAAACAAGTCTATTTCATTTAAAGCAAAAAAAATACGTTTTTCGATCTTTGCATCTCGCGCGCCGTTCATAACTACATATACACACACTATTTTTGGAGGTCCTATATAAATTAAAACACTTGCCATAACCATATATAAATACTGACGTTAATACTCAAGTGGGGTTAAATGATTCAAATACCTGCGCAGAGACGCGACCGCTCTTTACCGCTGCTTGCAGCTGACTGAAGTAAAAAACCTTTTAATTTTTTTATTAATTAATAACATTGTATAAACTTGGAGTAACTTTACGTCTACCGGTTTCGATACCACTGTAATGTTGTCAAGACGGACGCATTCTAACTAGCCATTATTTATTTTAGTAAAAAAAATAATTTTTGACCGGGGGCGCGGCTATAGTTACGGTGGGGGAAATTGACAAATAAACGCCGAAACGGGGAATGTATCAAATAATGGGTTTTTCATAAAATTCAACTGTTTGTGAATAACTCAATACAGTGGTATCGAAACCGGTAAACTTAAAGTTTCTCTAAGTTTTTATACTTAGTTCTTAATCAATTAAAATTAATTATCATGTCCAACCACAAAGTTTACGCCAAAAACATTAAAAAAACTTAATAATCGTGAATGGTGTGTTTCGAACAGGAACCAAGGCGATCAACTTGACCCCGTACAACCAACTGCGACACGGAAAATACGATTTTTATACAATTTAATGTTTGTTTATGTATAATTTTAATGTTACATATCTAAATTTAAAGAAATAAAAATAAAATTATTATGTTTTGGGAGCCCTGAAAAGGGCCTGTTTTAAATATTTTGTGTAAATCTGACCCAGCGTATGTCACGTTCGACCGAGCGCGGAGCGCAGCGGAAATGAGCGACGCGCTGATTGGCTGACACACGCTGGGTCTAGTGTATTAAAATGAATAAATGCATTGGAATCGGAGAGAAAAGTCAGTCTCTCTTCGTATTGTGTCTTCGTCCTTCGATCCAGTGTACCAGTTTCTAAAAGTGTTTGATTTCTCAATCTTCTCTACATCCTGCTCCTGGCGTCAAAATCAGTCAGAAAGTAAAATTGGCGGCGATCCACACCGAAAATCTACAGTATTTGTCCTATGCAAGACATGGTGTATGTTTGAGATGTCACGACCCCGCGCGAGTGATGAAAGGTTAAATGGTTGACTCACCTAAAGCTCCCGGTCTCAGGCCAAGCATGAAGACGACGAGCAGGAAGACCGCTAAGCTGCTTTCTATCCTGCTGTACCAGGTTCGCGTCTCGGACCGCCAAAACCGGTTGTTACTCTTCATTGTATCCATTTCGTCTGCTCTCTCCTTTCTTCTCACTCTGAACTGTGGTCACGCTCTTGAGTGTTCCGACTGAAAACAAAAAAAAAGTTATTTTAAACATCCCATAGAAAACTAACCCATTAAAACCATGTTATTATTATACTCCCTTTCTCATTTAATCAGGTTTCATGCCTATACGCGCGTCGGGCTAGTAACTCATTTGAATTGATTCCAATTTCCATTAAAATTTCGAAAGATCCAAAACTATACTATATTCATTAAAATTTTTGATACTACAATTTGTTAGATCATTTTTATCATCGCCACGAGTCTGCTTCCAAAATTTCAGCTCGATTAAATCAAGGGAAAAGGGTTAAAAATCGATCCAAAGTTTTTTCGTCAGACAAGCAAGCAAGCAGGCGCTATGAGTTAAAAGAAAGGGAGTAAAAACATAGTTTTCATTATAAATCCTTACAAGGTCTCGGTTTAAAATTAACCATTTCATTGTATTGGTTTTCATTTTACAGAATAACAAAAAAAAAATGTTTTGTAGCAATCCTAGTAATAAGTGTAATGTCTGTAGAATTGAGTGAAAGAGAACGAGGGAGGCGCGAAAGAGAGCATGAATGGTTGGTCGGGACCGCATGAGAGCGAGACTTTTTATAGACACCGTGGCAGACGGTCACGTGCCATAGAATAATTACTATTTGCACTATATAATATTTGTAAGTAAACGCTGTAAAGATTACACTAGAGACTCGAATATTATTGAAGACCATTCATCATAACAGAGGCCGAAGGAAGTAACTTAAAACTTTATTTAAAGAACTAAACTTTATTTTTTATATTTTTAATTTTTTTTTAATAAACTACTAGCTGTTCGTACCTGACGTTGCGAGGGTTAAGGATTAATTTAAAAATAAATTTGTGGAGAGAAACCAAGGTTCGAAACGAACGGCATATATTTGCATCTTAAATATATCAGGGGGAGGAGAAAAGGTAAAAGGGGAGGGAGGAAATGTCACCTTTGTTACTTGCCGGGTCCTAAAGAAAAAGTTTGCAAATATTAAGTCTGATCGGTCGAACGGTAGGTATAGATTTGCATGGTAAATATTTCAGGGCAGGAGGAGGGGTAAAAGAATAGGGAGGAAATATAGCCTGTGTTACCCGCCGAGTCGCCCATGGTTTTCTGCCTTCTGGTCTTGCCTGCAATGCCCGCTTTGGCAGTCTATCTGCCGGCATCCGCAAGATATGTCCCAGCCACCGTAGCTGTGATTTCTCGATAAATGTCAATAAGGGTTCCACTTTGAGACTTTGGTATTGTTATGTTAATTTAATATATCCCGTAATTCTTTATGGGTATACGGCTAGTATTTTTTACAACAAAAATGCACTTCAAATGGATTAGTTTTGTCTAAATTGTTTGTGTTTTGTTTCAACACTGTTGCCTCGCTTTCTACGAAGTGGGGAGGACACTAGCATTAAAACAATGCCGATATGGATGGCTGAAGTGTAAGGCCAATATAGGTAAAATAATCCTGGGTGTGTAGTGGTCCCACTTCACTGTCTCCCTAGAAACTTCCATAACGCGGTGAAATTACATTAATGGGATAAATCTAAGATCATAGTCCCATTATATATACAACGAAAATGAGCATTTCACTACATTATTGAATGTGCTAATAACAAAATGAAAGATAATTTACGTTTTAATAGTAAGTATTGAATAAGATATTACACTTTAAATTTTCGAAAAATGCACCGCATATTTTGACATTTCATAGGCAATATATGAGGAAAAATGTGTAAATAAACATATAAGGTTTACATGGCATGAAATATGATTAATATTGAACGTAGTTACTTTCTGTAATTCATATTATTAGATTTGGTTAGGATGAGTTAAGTTATTAGGTTTAGTTAGGTTAGATTAGGTTATTAGGTTTGTTTTGATAAGGTTATTAGGTTTGGTTTGGTTAAGTTATTAGGTTTGGTTAGGTTAGGTAGGTTAGGTTAGGTTAGTCATAAGTGAAATACTTATTTTAATTGTATGAACAACAGGACAATGTTCTTGGATTATGCCAATTAATGAAAACCAATTTCAATAAAAAAAATGTTAATTTTTGTTCATGAGAAAGGTCACCTATCTAAAAACTAACCGTTCGATTGATCAGAACCAATAGCGCGCCCACTCGTCGGGGTAAACTTTCTACTAATTCAATCAGCCACACTGACCGCGAGGCAGTCAAAAGGTTGAGCACGTCTGACCTCAGTATGCATCGGATGAAAACTGGTGATAACCGAGATAGATAAATAGATAGCTATCGTATTCCATAACACACATATTTTCAATTTGGTTATTTTCAGTTTAACTATTACCTATATTACGATTAATACGATATTACTGAATACAATCCGAAAAAAATAAATACGTATCATGAAGTTGTATCCCCTCTGATAATTACTAAGTTTTCCGTGCTGTTTGGATTCATTTTTTTAAATAAATAATGAATTTAAAATAGAATATTGTCACGAGATTCAGAGAATCTCGAAGAATCTCGAGAAGAGAATGACACATATATTAAGTCTAAGACACGAGCGGTTACAAATTACGCACTTGACGTGCGGAAACATCGGTTGGTTTTGACAAGCAATATCAGACTATAGAAAGCAAAATTTCAATTCAGCGCGACCAGTGAAAATAAGTTAAGAGAGTACCTACCGAGCGTTCTATTAAGTGTTCAACAAACTTACAAATATTCTGGTAAGATGAGTATTAAGTATTTCACAGAAGAGTGATTAGTAACGAATAGTTCTCCGATTAAATTCGTGTCCAGTGGCTTTGGTGGTAAATAAAAATAATAATTAATTTAAAATGTTTGAATCAACTCCCACCATGATCACGTAAGAATATATATAATATAGAATAATAGGGTGGGGCGGATCGTATAACAATTCAATTATTAAAGTTATACTTAAAAAATATCAACATTCTCCACACAAACACTATTCAAAATATTTCCAGCCCCAAAGGTAGAAACTATATACAAAAAAACATCCATTATGCAACTCATCAAAAAAAACGAACATACAAAATTCCAAAAAAACACATCACCAAGATTACAAGCCAAATTTAAAATTGCAAAATGCAATACAAAAAAAAATATTAACAACATTTCATATACTAAGGCATAAAATTTTTTAACAATCTTCCAATTGAAATAAAAAATATACGAAATACAAAACACTTGAAAAAAAAATTAAGAGAACATCTCAATAAACACAACTAGTCACCATTACCCTCAAAATCAAAAACATTTCACTCCACTACTTCATGGCATATATATAATATAAAATAATTATATATGTAACAATGCAAAGTACCTCGTCCGAGCACAAGAGCAATGTTCTAATGGAGATGTACTATGTATATCACATTTATTAAAAAAGGTTGTTGTAAAAAAAATAATTTTGTTTTATAATTTAATTCAATAAGATATAAAATCAGCTTATAAGACAGCATATAAGACATAATGTAACACTACTATGCATATTTTATTTTAGTTATTAACTCCCTCATAAGGTAACTTTGATACTAAACTTCTTAAATCCGTAGGTACACTGAAAAAAAAATGCTGTCTAAAAATAATTCAGACAAGCCTTACTCGTGTATTTATTTAATGTTCAACCTTCTAGACAGCGGATTAAAAGCCTCGGGGTTTATTGTTGAAAAACAAAAATAAAACACACTGCATGTAATTCAAACAAAACACTCTGCAAAAATATGAAGTCTTACGCTTCGGTATTTTCTTGCGTTGTTGCCCTCGATAAAGAAAACTTCACGACCTTTGAGGAAATTGAATATTTTTCCTTTGCAAAATGTGCATTATCTGTTACATTTTTAATATTGTAAAACGCGGGAGAGATTTCGGTTTGTATAATTCAAACATTTATATTCCTGAAGGAGGTTTCTGTCTTAGATGGATGGTAGGTAACCGGGTGATGGGGATATTTAATAAAATATTAATGATTACTACATCAAGACGAAATGTTTTGTAAGATTTATCACATTTCTTCTTTGATCACTCTCTGCGTCTGGTTGAATCTTCTTCTTCCTTGCACTGTCCTTATTATTATGTTCGTTTTCAGTTTTGGTAACACTTTTATCTATCTATGGATTTTGGAGCATTGAGTCATCCAGGAGTTCTTTGGTCTTCCTCTAAACGCCTGTCAATGAATCTTGTGCCTTGTTGAATTTAAGATAAAAAAGGACATAAGCAGTTCGAAGGTATAATTGATGATGTAGGCATATTGATGCGCGATGATGGAGAGGCTGGTAGTAAAAGATAGAGTCAAAGTAACCCGTACCCGCAAAAATGTCCCAGCAAATAGATAGATGGATCGAGTGAAGTCTTCAATCAATAGCACACTACAGAAAGCCTCCAGAAATGTTCAGATCAAAACGGATGGTGCCTGAGACTTGTATCATAGTTATATTATTTATAAATGCATACATAACTTTTTTTCTCTCTCGGACAAAATCATCAAGTTCAAGTTCATTTCAGTTACGGCGAAGGAGCTTTTTTGTTTTTAGTGAAGAATAAATAAATTGTAACTTAAATACAAAAAAAAATTAAATACTTGTATACCGGTATATTAAAGGAGCTAAAAAATTTAAAATATTTAATTTCAGGCGTAATCTAGTTTATATGTTTAATAATCTCGTATACATTAAAAATGACATTGATTGATACTTAACATTAAGCCTGCAAAATCTAAGTATACTGATTCGTGAGAAAGATCACAAATGTCTCAAGCATAGTTCCATCAAATATGAGGGGTTTTCAGGTTTAGAATACAATATTTCATAAATATAAACTTTAAAATGTTGATAATGTGTGGACGTTGTTGCACTGCGTAGATTGATCACTTCAGCTTATTTACGTTGTAAGCACTTAGCCATCGCATAGAAGACTTTCAAATATACTCCCATATAAATAGATTCGTCTTTGTGAGACTTCTATAATTTATTATAATTATTTTTCAACTCCAAATTCAAAATTCAGCTACATATATACCAAATTGGAAGGCTTATCAATTACAGAGTTCAGTACTATAAAACAGGATAATCGCCCTAAGCAGCCCACTCAAATGAAAATCGTTTTCTTTTCAAAACCGTTCCGTTCTTTTATTGGACATCATAACCACCCGGTACCCGGTGTAAAACGGCATGAATTTGAGTACGGGGGTGAGATTTCAAGCAAATGTTTGAGGCAGTAGCGCTTATTCCTAAGGGTTTCCTCCGTCTTGCAGAATTTGTAGAGCTGCGCGTGTAAATAAAATATACACTCACATTTGTGTCAGTTAGCCCACCTCGACCCCCCCTGATTTATCGACTCATACAGGAGAGTAATAAAATTGGATGTTTAATAATGGCTTTCGGGATAAATTCTTATTTATAAACACATTCAGAATTCACCGCCCTCAAATTAATTTTGTGAAGCACTTGAAAATGTAATATGTTCGAAAAAATAATATAATGTGTAATTCTTGGCATGCCTTACTTACGTTTTCTTTCTATACAGTCCCTTTCCTACATTTTTTGATAAATTTGCACACAGATCATCAAAATATATAGATGTAGGCTTGGATCGATATTTTTCGATATTCTCATCGAAAGATCGATCGATCGTGTCGGAAGCCGCAGACAGCACAGCCCTTTACGTTTTTTTGGGAGAATATTCTGGAAGCATTCGCAAATATCTATAAATAGAGGGAGAGACGCGATTTCTAACTCTCTCCTCGTAGACCTCGGTCATCCAGTGTTTTATAACTAGTCTTAAGTTTTTATTAAAAAGTATTGTTAAAAATCTGTGTATTCGTAATAAATCTTGTAAGTATATTCCAAATTCTTCTTTTTATTCTCGGTTTCCCGAATTATATATATATATATATATATATATATATATATATATATATATTTATATATTATATATATTATATATATAATATATATATATATATACTATATATATATATATTCCAATATTTAGATACCCCTGTATTTAAATATTGGTGGTGACCCCTTAACTAAAATAAAGCCCATAAAAAACAAAAAATAAAAGAGAGACAATATACTCGCCCCCCACCCACAGAGACATGAACTAATTTATATTTCTTAAATTAATAGATAGAGTACAGAATGAACAAATTAGACGTGAATGCAATGCTGGCTGTAGTGTGGTAGGTAGAATAAAGAAAGGAGTGCTGAGATGGTTTGGTCACGTGGAACGTATGAACGAGGAAAGGATGGTTAAGAAATATATGAGGCGAGTGTTGAAGGCAACAGAAATAGAGGGCGTCCGCGAAAGACCTGGCACGATCAGATACAACAAGTGTTTGAGGATGACCCCGTTAAAAGCCGCAACAACCGTAGAACTTGTATGAGAAGATGTATGAATGTGGCCGAAGCAAAAGTGGTATGCCAGGATAGAAGAGTGTGGCGTTCAATCCTCTCTGCCTACCCCTGCGGGGAAACGGCGTGATGGTTAGTTAGTTAGTTAGTTAGTTTTATTTATTAATAATAAACGCCCTAGTGGGCTTTGACAGTACAAGAAAATTAAAAATATTTTTATATACCTGACATAACACACGTATTACAGTAAATAATTAACTATAATAATTAAATTAGAACATATTTAAGTCCATACATTTACAAGTATGTACTTAAATATTATGCACACCAGCAAGTTAGTCCAAATTTCATAGCACGGGATTTTGGTTTAGCTTAAGAATAGTAAGAATATTGATGTGACACGTATTCCGTGTTTGCATCTTTATTTGAAAAACAAAAAGTATTGTTGACACACATTGTCGTTCCGCGGCTGGTTCCAATATTTTTAATTTGTTAAAAAAAAATACTATAAGCTTGTGAATTTTGAAACAATTATGAAAATGTCATAAAAGTCATTCTTAAAAGTATAGGTAGTACATATCTTTGTAAATAAATCTCGGTTTATTACAAATAAACGTTTTTACTTCAAGAGACTTGGTTCTGAACAAAATTTTTAAAAAATCAACTGTATGAAATACGTTTTTAAAACTTATAAATATGTCTTAAATACACGAAGGGAATTATCTTTACGTCCGCTGTGACATAATCCCCTCGTCTTAACAAGGGGTTTTATTCATCTCTGAACAATGTTATAAGATGGTGATCTTTTTCTCTTTGGTATGGTAGGCAGAATGGCGTTACCAACTAACGTAACCAACTAAATTCCGACAAACTAAACCTCGCCATTTTACTAGATGAGCAGGATGGAGCATCATTACATCTTACTACGTTTATAATAATAATAAATATAACACACGCCAAAACAAAAACAGGACAATCCCGACTAATTTTAAACTGATTAAAACTATACAACGACCTACCACAACAGACCAAACAACTGTCCACTGACAAATTCAAAACAGATGTGACAAAAATGCTAAAACTCGGCCAACTATAAAAAAATGACTTTGCATCTCAACTATATTATTATTATATTTGTATATTGAATCATGTAAAAATGTTATCCACAAACCTTTGAGGTTTCTATTATATTTTAAATAAAAAAAAATAAAAATAAATGAATTCGATAATAATTTTTAACTGGTCCCGTATCTCAATTAACATTTTATAAATTTTTGACAGTATGCAATATCTCAAAATCATGCTATTTATGAGGTAGCACATGGATCTTTATTTAAGTGAGTACCATAATTATATCCCATATCTATTTTAGGTACATATTATTTCTTTGAGGTGTGCATCTAAACGACCACATTTAATCACCTTTCCTTTTTTTTCTTTGCCGATTCCAGGTTTCATTTCCTTACATTTGTGTTGGTACCATAACTTTACTATGCATCGCTAGGCTTGCTTCGTGTGACAAATTCTTATGGGCAATTATTGTATTCAGAGAATCTTCCATTTGAGTATTGGAAAACTAATGAAGGTACTTTTAAATAATTGAATGTTTCGGCGTTAACTTTGTGGAAATCCATTATGAACAAATAATGAAATAAAATCATAATTTTTCAGAATATGCCAATCATATTATAGAAAATAACCACACATTCAGCAATATATACAGACATACGGCCTAAAACAAAATAATTTAGAAACACTTGAAATTCATAAAAACATAAACACAACAAATATCATAATCAATAATCAAATACAACCCTTCACATCATTCCTTCTTACAATGTTCCCGATCTCCCACCACCTAGATACCCCCTCCACTTCTACCGAATTCACAACCCAGACAACCACTCCTACATACCTCAGTTTTAATTCACCTGATGAAGGAAACGGATGTTTCCGAAACATGTTGTGAAACAAGTATGAGTCGAATATAAGTGGAAAAAAACAAAGTTCATTGTTTTATTTCATTATTTGTTCGTATTGTTAAATAATCACGGCATTAAAACTTAAGGCACAAAAGTTATAAACATGGTGTTTCACTTTGCATGAAATCCCCCGGGAAAAATATGAATTCCAAGGAAATATTCTATGTTCTCGTTAAGAAAATTGCCTTCGTAGAATTACATTTTCTAGCGAATTTTCAACATTAAATAACACAAATCGTTGCACGCAAAGCTATTTTCAATTACCCCGACTAAAATAAAAATGCACGGGATGGTAATTTTCTCAAAAATACGAAGGTATACTTATATTTTTGAAAAAATTTGGTTTTGTTCTAAAGTTCACGATACCACGTAATTGCATCCTGTGTTATGCTTAAGGAGAGTTTTGTATCATTTTGGTAAGATTTATGAGAATTCTTTAACTCAAAAACCATCATGGTTTTCAGAGCCTATAGTATGAACGTGCCTTTAATATGCGATGGGATGTTGCGTTCAGTTGACTAACTATCGCTCATTGTGTCGTTCAGTCAAGAGAACCTTTCAATCGTTCATTTTTGAACGGTAGATTTTCAATCGTCCATTTGACCATCAAACAATATTTCGGACAAGGGAGTAAGAGAGTAGGATTTGGGTTCTGTCGTCGCTGACGAAAACGGTGGTGGGGAAGAGGAAGTTGAAACTTATCTTTGTTAAATTCAAATGCAAGACAACTCAATACTTAACACAAGACTGAAAATGATACATACTGCTTTCGACACGGTGTCGTGACAGCGAGATACTTAACCACAACATAATCAAGACACATAGTAATACATCAGCTTTGATAATGGACCCTGCTATAGAGTTGAAAGGTCATATCGTGACGTAGCCAGCAAGAAAACGCCACCACTTTTAAAAACGTGCAGATTAATCGGACGAAGTACTAACGTGATGAAGTAAACAGAATATTCTAGCAAGCAATAACATAAGTATTTCACAAACGAGTGATTAATTGCAAAATTCTGTGAATTAAACAAAAGTGGGTTTTTTTTCAATTGATTCAGCAACATTGTAGATTGACATTAAAAAAAAATATTGATTGTATTATTTGTATAGGTACATCTACTTCTTTTATTTGATTAATTATACCAACATGTTTCAGAAAAACCTTTCCATCGTCAGGGTGTTGTACAACACCCTGACGATGCGTCTGTTTGATATAATAGTGTAAAAGTAATAAGTAATAGTAGAAAAATCAGCACTGGCTGAGCATTTTCTGGATACCGGCCATCATTTTGCATTCGAACCGAAAATCCTTGGAAAGCCTAAGAGTCACCATGCGCGTCTTATCAAGGAAGCACTAGAAATCTACAAGCATGCGATAAACATTAATAGAGATGATGGTCTCAAATTAAAAACATCTTGGTATCCGGCGCTTCAAAGTCATTCTCGTCGCAGACTTCGCAGAGATAGTGATCAGACACAGATGAATCATACACACAACACAATACAACACATCATGACTTCGGCACGGTATTGCAAGCCGATACTTAACCACACCACCAACATTCAAGACAACACATCAGCCCTGATGATGGACCCTGCAATGGGATCCGAAACGTCGGCCCGAAAGGTCGTAACAACACGGCATAATACCCCAGTAAACATAAACTTGAAGATTCTGAGTGGCTGTGAAAACCTATGAACATTCTTAAATCGTTAATTAATTTCCAAGTGCATTCATCTGCCTCACACAGCCACGTCCCGTGGCAATATTAAACCCATAACTTCTTACCTAACATGAATTATTCTTCTGAAGCTATAATTCAAATACAGCATTCAACAAAAGCCCTCTTGTTGCCACAGACCTGAACAATATGATACACGATGTCAGTTTGACTTTTGACGTTCAACGAAATCTCGTGTCAATCAACCGAGCTGTTGAAAGGCCCCGTGGGAATGCGGCGGCGACTGCGGGTCTCGTGCCAGGGGTGGTCGATGGAGCATTCTGTGTCGTGGAAAGTTTCCTTCCCGAGAATTATTACCTCGCGGCACGGCCGTACGTCACGGAACTTTTCCTGACCAACAAAGTAAGATTTAGTTTTGATAAATTGTAACTTTTTCCCGTGGTCGATTGTCCTTCGTTGCGAAAGCGATGTGTTTAAACTGGATTAATTTATTACTGGCAAGCGCGTGCAGCGAGTAAAGGTACGTTTTGGAAAAAACCAACTAACTTAACAAAAGTCAAGTTTGATCATCTTTGAGGGGTTACACCACCCTGAAAGCCTGAAATTTAGCAATAAGATGGGTAATTTTTTTACAAGAAGGTAATTAGTCAAAAGCTTTTTAATAACAACTAGCTGTGCCCGCGCGGCTTCGCACGCGTAGATTTTTAGAACACTGTTTGGATCGTCATAGAACTTTCGCGAACCTTCTACAATATTCTCCTTCCAGAACTTTCAAAAATTCAAATGTACAGGAACCTTTAAGACTTACCGACACATTCCGCCACTCAGTTTAGAACCTTATAGAACTTTCGGGAATTTTCTAGAACCTTCTCCTTCGAGAACTTTCTAGAGCAGGTTGTTTCGGAATCTTCTAGACTCACCGATACAGGCAGTGCGCCTATTTTGAAACAATCTGAAGCATTTGTTGCCTTCCCATAACAAAACAATGTGCTAGAAAGCACATTTTCATCACCCACTCCCACCCAAGCACAGCCACCCCCACCAAACTCGCAAATTTTCGATGTAACACCAAGGGCTATCCACCACCATAACCACGGGTGGGTGGTTGTGGAGAAAACTTGGCGGATAGGGAAACACGGGTTTCTTTTTATATATATATATATATTGATTAGTACTGTTATTGCTCGGAGCCTGTTACTGGAATACAGATGTCCAGCTATCTCTCCATCTTTAATTCGGTCTTCCTGAGAGTTACCTGAGTTACGAAATCGACACACACAAATACGTAAAGACGCGCAGTAAACGAAGGATCGTAACATACTGGTCTGTATTTTGTGTGCAATAGCGAATGACTGGTTTCACTATCTGTCTCGCTCACACTTCGTGAAATGACTCCTCCGTCTTGCTCAAAATAGACTAGAATCATGAAGTTACGACCTTAAAGAAAGGCTTGGGCACATTAGAATTCTTTTTAAGTAAATAAGAAAAAAATATTCAAAACTGGGTCTCATTACAAAAAAGAATATTTTGTCCACAATTTAATTAATAATCTAGCAAGTGTTATACCATTTTGAAATCCCTATTAAATGCGCCAACTTTAAAGTTACTTGCCAACCTCGTATAGTACATTCTTTTTTCAGTACAGTCAGTTAAAACTGGGCAAATCATTGATTTTGAATACTTGGTTTGGTCAAAAAGTGACATTTTCTTCCAAGATGGAGCAGTTGGTTTTAAATTTTGGACAAAATTTTACAGAAGCATTATTCGAGATTACATAATAGTAATGAAAATTAAGAAAAATAAAGATTGGTAGCAACAGAAGTGAAAAGACCGTCACAGGGTGTAGATTTTTTCGATTTTTTTTAAATGATTATAATTTTAAAAACAAATTACTTACATTTTTTTAAATACTTTTCTGATAACTATTATGACTTGGCCAATCACCCGATTTCAGCTTGACGTCGAGATACGGGACACCCTGTATAATACCGTCCTATTACCTTCTAGATTCTCAAAGAGAAACTTACATTTTTTTTGTAAATGTATGTGATAATCATATGGGATTTAATATTTTTTTTGGCATGACAACTTCCGTAGTTCTTTTCAGATTCCAATAAAACTTTTCTAAATAATTGAATTTAATATTGAATTATATATGGGTTAAGCTTATCAACTTGCCCGCTCCTCTCTTTATTTCAAAATGGCTGTTAAAAACATGATTGTCATTAATACCTGGATAGATAACTTAATTAACATAGCAATAGGAAGGAATTTTTAAGTGTTAGAAAATTAATTGAATTACTATTGCTATTACAAGTAATTAAAACCTTAATAATACTGAATTGAATTCTTGTTACAATTTCATGAGAATGTATTTATTAAACTATTGAAAATTAGTTACACTAAAAAATGCAACGCAACACTCGTTCAAAAATGTTCAGACTACAGCCGTAGGAATCAATCAGTATTATTAATACATTAATATCAGACATTTTTAATTTTCACGCTACTTTGAATGCTCGAATTCAAGTAAAACATTATATTTCTAGTTGGATGAAATTCAAATAACCTGTCATAAATTTTCCAATATCGCTAATGACATTTGAAGGGACCGTCAACTGGATGAAAAGTTTTCCAAGTCCTGCGGAAATTCCGAGTTCCTCGACAGGCTTACAGGGTGGTTGTGATCAATTAAATACTTATGTAGAAAAATAAAATAAAATAATTTAATATTTCAGAAATGTTACAATTAACTCTACCTATTCCGCGATTGCGTCGTACCGTTTGTATACAGTTTTTTTAATATTTTATGTGCTTTAATAGATCAAAATACCTAATTATTGATGCCAGTTTCAGATTTCCAGACGTTTTGCAAATTAAATCGAAATATCCAGCATTTATTCTAAATCCTTCCAGTAATTTCCAATTTACTGTTATTTTTAAATAACAGTTAATATACTATTAAACGTTCAGAGTGCTGAAAAATCTTCGAATAGATTAATTCTTTCTGTTTCTATAGTCTCCTGACATTATTGCACTTTTTAAATATTTTTTTCTCTAAAACATGTCAACTAAAAATTAACCAAGTAGTAGCAGAGAACTTTCCACTTCACAACACATCAGGCCTAACCAATCAGACGATGGACCCTGCAACGGAATCCAAAACTTCGGCCAGAAAGGTCGTAGAAGCACGGCAGAACATCCCAGATTTTAAATTTAAAGATTCTGAACGACCGTGAAAACCGAAGAAAATTTTTAAAGAACTTTTTTTATTGATTGATTAATTAATATGTCTGTACAAAAGAACAAAGTTCAATTTAGTTTCATTTTAAAAAAAACTTTTTTTGTTTATCTTAGTAGGTATCTTTTACCTTCTTTTAATATTGTTTAAGTTTTTAAATTGCATGTACCTATATATTGATATAATCAACCCCCAGACAAGTATTTAGTAAGATGTTCCATATATCTAATTTATTTTTCAAGTGTAATATAATAAAAATGTGAAAATATTTTTAATAAAAGGTTCTAAATGTGATTTAACAATTAAGAAAAAAATCTTTAATATTACCAAAATATTGAGGTACAATCCAAAAAAAAATTATGTATTTCGTGATATAGGGATCTTCCTGTGTACGGGATTTCACTTAATTTAATACCCAGCGAAGCCTCTCGCGAAGCCTTATTGCAAGGATCGTGATTAGATTATGTCTTATTGCCTCAGTCCTAGCTCTTTATCCTCCACTGCCTCCTTCAATTCACTTCGCTTCATACTTGATCGCTCACTTCACATTCACTCTACTTTAAAATTGGCACGCCATGTGCATCCACCCTGCCAAGGACTTAACGAAGGCAACATTGGAGCCTCGCTTTGTACTAATTAGGGATCTGTTTCCAAGAAGGGAGTTTATCAATGTGGTATATAACTATAAGCCAAATTAAATTTTAGGTACTGAAATACATTCATCAGAAAGGAATAAAACATATCATAACATGTTTTTCCTCTTTTTTCTATCAGCTATCTACAACTGCCTTCCATCAATGTACACTTACTGAACAATGATTCCAGGCCTGGCAGATCTAGGCACATAAATACAAGTTATATTTATTTATTATAATTTTTTTTTCGATGTTGGTATTGTTGGTCATGGTCACCAATGTGGAGAATGTGTGAGAAGTTCTACTTCACTCGTGGAATCTTCCAGAGTTCGTATACATATGTGTTGCGATGTATACACAAATAAAAATATATACCTATATTAATCAATAAATTAATAAAGGAAAACAAAAAATAATCTTAAACATGACTTTAACCCTTTTTACATTAAACAATATTCTACACATATTTACACTTGGACTTATGACTCACTCAACCTATCATTAACATGGCAATTAAAACTTTGTAGATACATAATTATTACCTTATGAAAACAAATATTATTGACGAATTTAAAAAAATATTATAATTTTGTTCTTTAACGCCACTCTGGGACAGGCGTAGCCTAGTAGAGTGGCATAATCCACAAATCTAACAAAAAAAAAGTGTAATCTTATCTTATATTTTTATTGTTAAATTATTATTAAGTACCTATATATTATAAACAAGGATTTTTTTTAATAAAATAAAAAAAAATTAAAGTATATTGGGATGATATGTTGCAAGCAAGTAATAAAGACACAAGGTAGTAAGAATAGATAGATACTCACGATTAGTTTATTTACAGATTTATGTTGAATGATTCGAGATTTAAGATAACAATATAAATTTTATAAGATAGTTGATATAGTGAAACCCGCAAATGGCGCTACGTACCTATCTGCATAAAGAATTTATTTATAAAGGTATAAATACAAAAAAAGCAAGAATAAAGGTATGTTAAATAAGGTTTGTGATTGGTTGCATTTTTAGAGTACGAGTAATTTCCTTAGATCTTTTCTGAATTACGAAGATTGGTACATCTATTTTTATTTTATTAGACAAATTTATAGCATTGGTTAGATAACACAGTAATATGATTTTATCTCACAATAATTTGATCGCTGGCTATCTCGCTAAAATATCTTCACTCGTAGAATATAAGTTATTCGGCTCACATAAACAACTCACAAAAAATATTGATACTATCTGCATAGTATTTTGGCAATACATCACAGGTTTTTTTCTGATAGATAGAGATGATAAAATTATTAGCAGAGGGAATACTATTGATAATATCTATATTTGAAGACATGAGGTCAAACGTGGAAAGAATCTTAAATAGGCATTTCAAAATTCCTGTTTTTGAATAGTTAACATTTATAGGGTGTAAAATAGGTAGTCCATAATACTTTACGGGTAAATTTTCAATTATTAGATGAAAATTTGCGAGTAACAATGTTTTAATATCGATAGTTAATGAAACGAGCTATAAAACTGTTTGACGTAAAGCACTGGACTATCATTATGGTAGCTTATTTATTACATTAAAATTTATTCATTTCAATATAAGTCAAATATAATTATGAAAACCTTGCAGAAATTAATAAAAGAAATACTGCTGTGTACGAGTATATTGGTGTATGGAATGTATATTATTTTTATTTTCCGACACCATATATATATGGCGAAGATATATATATATATATATATATATATATATATCTTCTCCATATATGTTCTTATATATATATATGTATATATATATATATATATATATATATATATATATATGTATATGTATATATAGTTAAGTATGTCAGTAAAAAATATCTCGTAGTTTGTAGCAAAAACTTTGACGGAGTCTATTTCATTAAATTTTAAATATTAATTTTGTATATTGTAAGAGTATCATGAAAATAATTTATATTGAATTTTCAATATGTATATATAGTTAAGTATGTCAGTAAAAAATATCTCGTAGTTTGTAGCAAAAACTTTGACGGAGTCTATTTCATTAAATTTTAAATATAAATATTTTGTATATTGTTAGAGTATCATGAAAATACTTTATATTGAATTTTCAAATTAATTCGCTTTTAAGTCAAAACAATTCAATAAAATTATTAAAACCTTAAAAAACTTAGGCTAAAATTTTTGTAAGGTCTTACGTGTTAGCAAATATTTTTTTATTCACTGTATTATCGAATATTTTTTTTATTCAGTGAATTAGCGAATTTTTTTTTGTTCAGTGTATAAGCGTTTTTTTTATTCAGTGTAAAAGCGAATATTTTTTTTATTCAGTGTATTAGCGAAAATTTTTTTTATTCAGTGTATAAGCGTTTTTTTTTTTATTCAGTGAACTAGCGTATATTTTTTTTTATTCAGTGAAATAGCGAATATTTTTTTTATTCAGTATATTAGCGAATATTTTTTTTTATTCAGTATACTAGCGAATATTTTTTTTTATTCATTATATGTTACTTTCATGATAGTCCTACGTTTTACAGAAGAAAGGTCAGATGTATTGAAAAAAAAGTGCAAAGAATAATTCAAATTTGACTGAGAACTCGTCCCCGAAGTTTTCGCTAAAAACTATAAGATACCCTGTACACAGAAAAAATTATGAATCGGATTATTGAATACTTATTTTGTATTTAAAAATATTTACTGTGTTTAGTTTATATTAGTAATGTCAGTGGAAAAATTTATGGCTTGTAAAATTTATGGGTTAAACAAAGAAAATTACTACAATTATTGCAATCGATTATTAAATATTTAAAAATGACAAAATTGCAATTTTGAACATGAATATAATAATGCTTTTAATAAACACACTTTTTGTTAATTAATACTGAATAGCTCGTTGATGTAATGGTCACGATGCTCGCTTAGTGATCTTCTGTTCGGTGGTTTGAGTCCTATTTTCACAGCACAAGCCATTAGATTATTTTAAAATCGTAAGAAAATTGAAGCGAAATGTTTCTACTTTTATCATACAATTTATGAACATTTATTTTTTACGTTGGCGATTAATTAACAATTGATTAATATGATTTTAAAATTTCTTAATAAGTTTACTCTCATTCATCAATGTTATATTTCATTAGAAATTCGGTTCAATAATTGCTAATTATGTGTCAAAGTTTTACAAGAAGGCGAACACAGATAACATCGGATGCGACACATTTTAGCCAGGGTGAACAAGCTTTAATCGTGTTAAAAATGTATTGAGAAATTTCACTTCAGCAAGTCTTGCTCGAATAATTTAGAGATCAGACGTCAATCCAGTGGCCTGAATTTTCTGATACTCTTTCCGGGGTGAAAATATAACACCATTTATATTTAATATTATTCTTGCGATATTTACAAGCTAAGAGTCGTACCTTATGATTCACAAAATGTTCCCAAGTTTAGATCTGTAAATTTAAAATTCGACGTCAAAAGTGACATAAATGCGCCCCAGCCATTTCGTACTGACGTCTGACATTGTGGATTCTGTTATATATTGCGCGATTGTGCAAAGATTTACTAAAATATATTCAAGTTCTATGAAATTTCAACGTAGTCAACAAAAGCGTAAAATGACTAAAAGTATAAAATCAGGGTGGGTCACCGTTGTATGATTTTTTTTCTTTGTTTTCTATCTTGCACAGCAAGAAAATAGTGCCAAATTATGTATTGCTAATAATTTTTGATAAGAAGTGAAAAGAAAATCATATATTTTTTTTAATAATATGAACTGCTATATCAAGTTTAAAAACATTTAAAAATGTTTGTCTATAATGAAAATGAAAATTAAAAACCTCAAATTTACTAATTACAAGAAAATGTTGAAAAAAATATCATTTCCAATATTATTTTTAGGTCGTTGCCTATGAAATAGCCATTTTATAATACTGGCTAGTATGGAGTTCAATATATTTCTTTCGATATAGAATTTCAAATTCAAATATAAGTCATATTAAGGTTATGATTTTTTTTTCAAAACTAGTTATTCATTTGTCTTCTCGCCATTTGTTTTCTCCTTGATATTTCTGTGTCTGTGACCATAGAAAAAGAAAATTCACGTTTTTTCCTTATATGAGTTTCGTCGTGGTACCAATTCTACATAGACGGCACGCAATATCAACGATGATTTTGGACTAGGTATGAGCATTGAAATAAAAATGATTTTTTTATATATTTTTTTTATTTATTTAACAAAACATTACATTAAATTACATTACAAATATAATTATACAATAATAATTTATCATACAATCATATGATAAAATATGTAACTACCCAACTAGGCTGGCCTGTTTTAGGGCAAGTTACATATTTCATTTTAAAACACAATATTTGAATATAGGTACTCATTAGTATATATAATTAATTAATGATTTAAAGTTCAAGTAAATTAGTACATTATAAAAATTTAAATTAGATTGATACAATACAAATATTTTAATTAAATTAATAAAATAAAAAGTTAAATTAGATAAATATATTATATAAATTAATACATTAGTCTAACAGTAGTTTTCCAAATAAGATAATTAGATAAAAACATTATATAAATTAATACATAAGTCTAATAGTAGTTTTCCAAATAAGATAAAAAATTTATAAATATTCAAAACGAAGAAGAAGAGAAAAAAAAATTAATGATAATACTCATTTCACTAAAGAGTTTTATTTTATAATTTCCATTAATTTCTTTTCAGTGTTTTCTCTACCCATATTGAAAAGAATATTAAATAGGTTTACTCTGAATTTTTTGGTATTACTGCTGGTTTGAATATTTTTACTAATTAGGTTATATATTCTAGGAGCTTGGAAACTGAATAGTCTTTGGCCAAAAGTTGTTTTCATTTTAGGGACCGTTTTATTATATTTTCTCTAGTTAGATGCGGTCTTTCAGGCATAATTTGCAGATTGTTTATATTTTGATGAAGTGAGGTTTTGGTTTGATCGCTCCGTTCAGAAAATTTTGACCTCAACAACCGGGAACGATAGAGGACTAGTCTATACTGATGAATTGAAAGCTATAGAGGAAGCAGATTCATCTCAAACCATGCCAGAATTAGCTACAACCTTTAATATATACACAATTGTAAATAAAAATACTTGTTTTTAAGATATACATTTTTAATTTTTTGAGACGCGTTTTACCTTATGAGGGGATTATCAATCTGAATTGATTAATATTTACTTATTTATTCTATTTGTTTTCTATTTACGTCTTTGATTTATCACCTTCTTCTAACTTATATTTACCATTTTTCATTTACATCTAATCCTTAAATCTTCAATATGTAAGGAATTAACGAATGTCTTCGTTTTGCTGTTAACCATTATGTTACTGCCCGGAAATTCTCACACTAGTTGCTATCCAAGGTACCCGGGTACTCAATCTTGGTGGAAATTCCAAATGCATTATTTTGTTTTGCATCTGACAATTTGATATTTAGACAGTTGTCAAACTGATTCATAGATGATAACTACTTCTCAAAGCAATTTCCGTCTTCCCTTTGTTGCCCACCCTTTCAAGTAATTTACATAATGGAGATTCATACAGATGATTGCATTTATGAATAACTTTGTTAAAACTTGAAATCGAAAATGGGTACCCAGGTATCCGAGCATTTATAAAAAGGTGAAGGGGAGATGAGTTGTAAACAAACGTGTATTTAAATTCAGGATTAATAAATAAATTAAAAATATAAGCCCTTTATAAGATTATCAATATAAAAATAACCTCTTGATTGAAAAATATTAAGTGCTTTGTTAATTAACGGAGTGTTAGTTAAATTTGTATAAACCATTATCAGATTTTAGGTCTCTTCATTAGGACCAACACTACACTACTATGTTCACAACACTATACACACAACCATAGTATTGTTAACTTTTCATCAATATTTATCACATGCGTGTTAATCTTGTCAAGGATAAGCATGCACCAACTAGCCTACAGAACTATCAGGAATCAGGGAGAGTGAGAGGGGGGTTTGTTAATTTGTTGTTTCCTTCAGTTATTAATAATATTTTTGTGTATCTTATTTTTGTGTATCTTATTAATTATGAGTAACTTTTATCAACATTTTTAATTTACAATAACTGAACTGAAATGAACGGCGAGAAATTAAGTTTTTTATTTGAATACATTGATTGTAGAGCGCAGGCTTCACATTCTGAAGTCTGATGCCTCACAAGTGGCTTTGTGGTTTACTGTAATACCTGTCGAGCAAGCCTTGGCCGCCCGGTTCTGCACCAAATGCTCAGTTGTTTGAGGAACTGTGCACTCACAGAAGGGTGACTCCTTTAAGCCCAATTTATGCATCAAATTTACGAACCGGTTATGGCAACTTTGAAGCGACACACACACCGGTCCGTAGCTTTTGGGGATGTTTAGACTATTAACCAAAGCTCACCCGAATGTAAGTAATTATATAGTTGGACGTGCTTGTTGGTTTTGTGATATAGATACTCGTCTAGTGATCCAGTGGTTGGAGGCTCGAACCGCAATCCAGGATACCAGTATGTTGGTTTGATATAGTTGAATTTAGTGAAAAATTAATTACATAAACAACTAGAATATAACACCTATAATTTGTTGAAAAAACCAACATGTTTCGGGGCCAATGGTCCCTTCATCAGCATAAAATTAAAAATCAAAATATATAGATTTTAACAAAATAAAAAATAAATATGTAGGTACATGGGAGATAAATTAATAACTCACTATTTATATGAAAAAAAAATTTAAAGATAACTTTTTGCATAAAGGACTTAAAATCAATGCATATTTAGATTTTTTTAAATTTTTCTTAATGTTATTCTGTTTTTGTCGTATGTTAAATTTATAAATCCTTATTAATACCAAAAGAAGAATCCATTACCAAAAGATGATTAGGGAATTCAGAATAATTATTGAAAATCAAAATCATTTCGGATTTATTAAAGAAGTTAAATATTAATTAGTAAGAGTTTTCATGTGACACAAATTTCGATTGCGCGTCTCAATTTTTATTTAAAAAAATATTTTATCCTACGGTTGGTACGCTTTAGAGATCACACATTTCAGATATGTACAATATTTTACCTGAAGTAAAAAAATATTTTTACTCAGGCTCGGTTTAAAAGTGAAATTTTAAAAAACGAAGTTAAAAGTCATTGCAATATGTTAACATACCTACCTTTAATAAAATCGAAATATTATGCAATAATAAATAGGTAACACCTAGGACTACGTTGAAATTGTAATCTAAGCAATCTACAGTGATTTTATATCTCATATAACTTGTATAAATCAACAACATATGTATATTTCATATGTACTCGTATATTGTTGTCTCTCCTTTTTCTATATAATTTTATATTTTGTCTCCCTCATTATGTATATATAAGTGCACTGCTTTGTATTTATTGTTTAGTTATAAAGTTTCCCTGATGAAGCTTAAGTTTTTGCGAAACCGGTTGGCACAATAATAAATCGTGGTTTAATACAAATAAAAGTGTTTTTATTTATTTTAATATTTCAAACTACAAAGTTATTGCTTTCTAACAAAGTTTAATAAATTTATTTTTTTAAATTTAATTAATTTTAAATTTCGCTAAAAAAAAATCACATAGAAGCCTTATCATTCGAGGTTCAGACCGGATCGTACTGTCACTACTGGCTATCTTGTCGAAGTGGTTATCCTAGCTACGTACAGTAGAAAATGTCAAGAAAAATGGTCTTCATTTTCAGCCGACTACATACTTTATGTTCAAGGATCAAGTTCTCCAGTAATGAGGCAAACTTCCTAACAAAAACACGCTTGCATCTCGCCGCGATATTGTGTATATATATCTATATAATAATATATCTATATATATAATATATATATATAATATATATGTATATATCTATATTATAAATTACCTTGTCCGTAGCGAAGGGAAAAAACTAATTTCAAAACGAAGACTACAACAGGCACACGTTCACTACTTTGAAGACTGCAAAGTGTGTGCTACATTTATCGAAACAGTAGTAGGTACCGAAACATTACACTCTTCATCTACTTCAATAAAGTACATGAAGTGAAGTAATTGTATTACTACAAAATTGTCTTAAAAAAATGCTTCTTAAAAAGTGTAGATACTGCTAGAAAATTTTCAAATCCTAATGGTGGGGGGGGGGTGTTACAGTTTCCAAAGATTTCATCGTTTGGTCCCAAAATTTTCTAACTTTATAAGTTTGTTTTGTGTGGTTGTTTCAGTTCCCAAACTTTTTCTCATTTAGCTACATAAACTTCCCAAAAACTAAAATTTGAATTTCAAAAAGACTTTTTAGCTACATCAACTTGCATACAAATCGGACGAAGATTCTCACAAAATTGAAGTGTCTGTAATTTGAAATATGACATTATTTGAAGTATGTACTTTGAAATATAAAATTTGTGTTGTGCAATTTGAAGTATGAAATTTTAACGTAGTTTGTAGTCTGCAGTACAATTATAAACGTGTGACCAGTGCGCTTCACTATAATGTACTACATTGTATTGCTAAGTACAGAGTGGACCCATCACTACCTGTCTGTCTATTTACTCCCTTTATTTTAACTCGTAGCATCTGGTTGTTTGTTTGTTTGACGAAAAATCTTTGGTTCGATTTTTAACCCTTTTTTCGTGATCCAATCGAGTTGAAACTTTGCAAGCAGACTCGTGACGACGATTAAAAAGATCTATAACATTATCGTTAAAAAAAAATTATAATTATAGTATAATTTTGGATTTTTCAAAATTTTAATGGTTTTTTCATACAACTGAGTAAGTTGTATGAAAAGATTCTGGTAAAATAATAACTGATAAAATAATAATTAAAAAAAAAAACGAAAACTGATGAAATAATAATTTTGAATTTTTCGAAATATTTTATCCCTTTCGTAGCGTCGCCCGACTTGAGCTCAACGCATAGGTTCAGCGCCAAACCTGTTTCCACTAGTAAATGAAAAAGGGAGTATTTATTTATTTAATATTCATGGAAGACCAACAGCACAAGAGCCAACACCAACAGCAAGAAACATAGAAAACATTGATATAATATAGATGGACAATTACAGGTCTCCACATTTAGATTAAAATTTTATAGTATAATAAAAAACATGTAGAACATTTAGAGTATAATAAAAACTTGGTTTTTAAGGGGTAGTTTTTTTATATGTGTGCTTATAGCTATATCCCAAATTTCACATAAAATTATCATTATGTTTTCTACTCGATAATTTTTGATACATTTTTTGACTGAAAAAAAAAATGACTGAAATACATTTACGAGATACGCAGGATAGAATATTTTAATGGCAGCTAAGCGAGACGCAGCCCCCCCCAACTAAATAAGATGAATCTGGATTCCGACTGAAAGAATGGCAGAGTTGTTTATCTTCAGGTATCTGAAACTTGTTATTTGACATTTTTATAGCCTTTGATTTCGCAAAAGCGTTCCTTTTTTACGATATAAATTTAAGATGTTGACTTTAGTGTTATAAATATTTTTTGTGACTTTTTTGTAGTAATCTTTGGCCCTGCTCTATGTAGATTTTTCCAATTCTAATTCCGTTTTTACGACGAATAATCCATAAAAAATTCTTATCCAGAAAAAAAGATTATTACGATAAGCAAATTATCATTTTAATACATTTTTTTTAAATTCTCCAATGTATTAAAAAATAAAAGGACTTTTAAATAACATAAAATGTATTTAATTTCAATGATTTTTTAATTTATAAAATGTATATGCAGAGACAATAGCATGCCACACTATTCTGTTTTTTCTCGTTCTTTTCACATATTTCCTAGTGCAGATATGTAAAAATGACCATACAAGAGCCATCCTTTAATATACGTTATCATACCAGGTCTTTTGCAAGCGTCCTGTCTTCAACACTCGACTCATATATTTTCTCCACCATTCTGTTCACTCATTCTTTTCGTAAAGTATATGCGCATATTTTTTTGTTATATTATAAAATATTCCATAAACGTATTAATTCTTGTGCGTGCCTAAAAATATTATTTTTGAGAAAATATTACACTCGTGAATCTCACAATACATTTATGTACACAAAAAAAATTTGGCACGTTTAGAATAAATAGCATATTCAACAGAATTTTTCATAAAAAATTGGCATCTTTTCATTGGACATGTAGTATTAAAAAATTTTATCGCTTCATTTCAGAGACTCCATTAAACATTACACGTCAATTTTAATATTTTAACTACAGATCTGGTTTAAACTTAATTTTGTGTGAAAATCAAATATTTAAAAGTGTTTTTTTTTAATTACATCTCCTTGTTTTTTTTTGTTGAACTAATTTATGTAATACTATGAGTATATTGTATGTACATAATAAAATTGGTGATTAAATTTTTTGATAACATTTGCGCGTACCAATTTCAACAGAATAATTAAAACTCTTCGAAGCATTATCGTTGAAAATTATAATGTATATTTTTAGCTAAACTTAATATATATTCATCTATACCCAATACCCATACCTAACTGACTCAATTTTCACTTAGTTATTTAAAAGGGCCCGGAGGGCAACGTAGGTGAAATTTTCTTCCTCCCCCTACCCTGAAATATTTTCAATATAAGTGTGTACCGTTCGACCGATCTGAACCAAATTTTCTATACTTATTCTTTAAAACCAGGCGGGTAATGAAGGCGACATTTTCTCCCTCCCGGTTTACCTCCCTCCCCTTATATATTTACCATACAAATCTGTACCTTACATCTATACCTACAAAACTTAATGTCTGTCTGTCTTCTCTACACAAATCTACACCATTTTAATGATATGAACCAAATTTTGCATACATATTTTTAAGGACCCGGCGGGTAACATAGGTGACATTTCCCCCTCCCTCACCCTCTGAAAATTTTTGTACACTTATTTATTAGGTCAGGCGTGTAATTTTAGCGTGCTTTCTCCCTCCCCCTGATATATTTTCTGTACAAATCTACACCGTTTGAACGATATACCCCTAATTACTTCCTTTCTTTTAACTCGTGGAGTCTGCTTGTCTGACGAAAAAACTTTGGATCGAGCTGAAACTTTGCAAGTAGACTCGTAGCGACGATCAAGAAGATCTATCAAATTTTTGTTAAAAAATAATAATTATAGTATAATTTTGGATTTTTCTAATTTTTAATGGTTTTTTCATACAATTCAGTAACTTGTATGGAGATTCCGACGCATATGGTAGACACGAAACCCGAAAATGAGAAAGCGAGTATTGTAAAAACTTGGTTTTTATTGGTTACTTTTTTTTCCTAGCTATTTTTTAGGACCCGCTGGGTAACAATTATCTTATATGTGAAATTTCCCCCTCCTCCTTTACCCCTCTTTCCCACTGATATATTTTACATGGAAATTTGCACCGTTCTACTGATCGGGCCCAAATTTTCCATACATATTCCCGAGGACCCGGAAAATAAAGGCCTCATTTCTCCCTGGATATTCCATCCATCCCAGCCTTTGTTCTCCCCCACAAATTTATTTTCAACATAATTCTTAACGTGCAACGCCGGACACAAACACCTCAATTTGATGGTTTGACCAATATTTTATACCATGTAAATACATATACGAAATGTTATATCCTTTTACTATTCTTCAGGCTACATAGATTTGACATTAAGTAGAGTTACTTCGTAGACATTTTCTTATTTCACTAATGATTGACTTCTTTTAAGAGAAGCTTATTGTCTTTGTTGAATTTCAGATAATTTTTGGTGTAAATCTGTTTTGGAATATTTTAGGTTTGTTCAAATCTTTCAGAACAGTGCTGGATTTATGTCACAGAGACATTATTAATCATTTTATGTATATTATATATATCTCACAGAGACGAAACTGTATTTCTTATGGGAAAGTAGGTATAGAAGTCATTTGGGTGTACATAGGACTTATGACCTATCTCACTTAAGCCAACCATAAGATAGGTCATAAGTCCTACGTACACCCAAATGACTTCTATACCTACTTTCCCATAAGAAATACAGTTTCGTCTCTGTGAGATATCTATAATATACATAAAATCTGTTTTATTTTCTTTTGTTATTTGTAGAACTGAAATCTTAATATTAACTTTTTGATAAAAAAAACTTTTTTTTTTATAAACTATGTAGGTACATTATATTGTGAAATATAAATATATCAAGGTGATAAACATATTAATGATGAAATATAAATATATCTATGTCTTCAAAATTATAACAAATTTATTTCTTTCTGTTTATATTTAAATATGTGACAAGCAATATTGATCGATAATAAAAAAAGGTTAGATGGGGTATATTTTGGATCAATTTTCACCGATTTCTCATTTCGAGTATATATTTAAACATTCTGCGATTCGCTCGCCCTGTGGCAGCTGACAGTTTTAATGGCGTTTCCGTATCCGAAACTTTCCATTTTCGTCACTGGAGGGAAAACATTTCCCGGGCGGGATAAATGGTTGTTGGTAGGTAACCTTTCGTAAAAACGAATCTATCCGAAACAAAACCTATTTTGTTCGGCGAAATACAACGCTTTAAGCGAAATATATTGTGTCAAGCTAAATACTATACTTTGTTCCTGCAAATTACTTTTTATTGTTCGAACCCACGACTTGCTCCATTTGCTTTATTAAAATGTTGCCATAATTCTGTATACCAATATGTTACTTTATATGAGAGATAGTAATATTACTTTTTATATATTTAAATTTGTTTTCACATTTTTTTATGTAAAGTATTTATATTTACTAAGCATATGTCATCTGTGAGTGATACATCATCTCATATATCTCTATGTCAAGCATATATATATATTTTTTTTTTTTCAATTGATTGAGCAACATTGTAGATTGACATTTAAAAAAAATATTGTTTATTTTATTTGAGTATTTAGACCAAAATGTTTCAGAAATTACCATTCCATCATCAGGGTGTTTGTTGTGTGACTGTAAAAAAAAAATCGAATGAAATGTCTTTTGTTCCTTTTTTTTCTAAATTATTTTTAAAAAATATATATTTTTTATATATTTTAATATTATATATTTTAAATATAATATATTATATATATTTTATATTTTAATTTATAATATATAAATAATTTAAATATTATATACTTAAAAAATATTATTTTTAAAAAATATTATAAAATATAAAAAATATTGAAGTTCTTGATTACTCGCTATTATTGGAAAAAAATTAAGAATTGCGCTAGTAGTCAAATTCAATTGATTATTAATAATATTTTGTTTACTCTTACATTGTTTACTAATTTCTAATGAAATTTCAGACCATGTTATTTATGTGTAAAATACAAAGTCCTAAATTTTTATGTGATAATTTTCTAATAAATAATTTTCAAATTCAGAAAAACCACGATTATTCAGATATCTTAAATGTTATTTAACTCTTACATTGAAAATTCGAACGGTTTTTCCAATATAAAACGCTGTACAATCTTTACACGACAATTTATAAACACCTGAATTGTTAATTATATTCGATTCCCGGTGAGGTCACAATTTTAATCTATGTGATATACTCAAGCCTGGGTATTATGTGACGTATTTTGGTTATGTAATTGGGCCTCCTGGCGTTTTGAAGCGTAAAAAAAACCTTTTTTTTCTTATAATTACATTAAAAATCCACAAAAAATATCTTTACAATGAACAATTACAAATTAAATTATATGCAGGGTTATTTGGAAAATATAATTAATCTCACAGGTCTATATTTCTGCCTTGATTAAGAGTCGAAAATGTTCAAGCTATCATGACCTAATATCAATGGTTATGGAGATATGCGACATCAAAATTTGCATTTTTTTTTCAATATTTCTTATTTTTTGTAAAACGTTGTGCTATCATTATAGTTACTTATATCGAATATGAAAAATTCATTCTCTTTAATACAAGTCAAATAAAATAATAAAAACCTTCGAATTACAATTGGAAAACATTCCAATTGGAAATTTTTAAAGGTTTTTATCATTTTATTGAACTTGTATTGAAACGAATGAATTTTTCTTAATCGACATAAGTTACTGTAATGATAGTGTATCGTTTTACAAAAAAGAAGTTATAAATATTGAAAAAAAATGCAAACTTAGATGTCGCATATCTCCATTAATCATGATTGCTTGAACATTTTCGACTCATAATCAAGGCAGGGATATATTCCTGCGAGGTGATTAATGTTTTCCAAATAACCCTTTATACCTATATTTATTAAGAAATAAATTTACTGAACCATTTGTACTTGGATAATGAAATAATTTTTTATTTCAACGAACTAAACTCAATTGAATTCGTTAAATGAACCATCAAACATGATGATATATGTAAATACAACGCCCATTGAAGCGATTTAAACGATTCGAATACAAATGAAGGTTTTGGAAATAACAACCTAATGCAATCATCGCTGTGTGAAAAACTAGATTTAACCTCAGACAGAAGATCATAGGCGTACGAAATATTTTTAAAATAATCAAATAAATGCCTATGCGTATAAGGAATACGTTTCGCTTCTGTACTCTTAATGTTCAAACTACAGTATTAAATTTCTTCTTCAAATATACACACCAAATAAACACCACTTTTTTATTGAAAAAAAATTCAACGTGTTTCGAAGCCAACGAAGAAGCCATTGGCTTCGAAACATGTTGAATTTTTTTCAATAAAAAGTGGTTTTTACAAAGTTATTTTATATAAATTACACTATTAAAATTTATGTTTCAAAAATTGTAATACTTTGTTTTCGATTAAATTTAACACATCGATAATATTTAATGTTTACATTTCAGTTATATATTTTACTGGTTTATAATAAACTCTAAAAACTACATAAATTTCGTACGGGTAGTATATTTTACTAAGATAAATTTAACTTCGAACACTTGACAGCATTTCAATAATGACGTTTAAGGCAAATATTAGGTCCTCACCCATTAAATTTCCGTTTTCTAATACTGGCTAGTTTGAAGTTCGATATCTTGCATTCGAAAAGGAATAACAAATGAAGTTCATATTAAAGCTATGATATTTTTTTCAAAATTAGTTATTTATTTGTTTTCACGACGTTAGTATTTTCCTTGATAATGCTGACCATGGAAAAAAACAAAATTCACGTTTTTTATTTATATGAGTTCCATCGTGGTACTAATTCTGCATAAACGGCACCCAGTGTCAACGATGTGTATGGACCAAGTATTGAAAATGAACACATTGTGTTTTTTTTTATTTTGGTTTGATCGCTTCCGTTTTGGAAATTTCGATCTCAATAACAAGCCCCTTGGACGACCGAAGCCTACAGTTGGTACTGACGAATTAAAAGCTACAGAAAGAATTAGTTTACAGAATTCAAAGTAAGTGATAAAATGATAATGATACTTCTTCAAACACATCTGTTTTTAATATTATTAACATAGTTAAGTGATAAACTTCTCTTACATGGTCATTATGTATGTGGTATTCAATAAAAATAATGAATATTGTGAGCTAAAATCCAGTTTGCATCCTGGTATAACAAATTGAACAGCAGAAAATTAATAATGATTGTGCGTAATAATGAGGAAAAAATATCAATAATTTCGACATGACTCAAATTTACATAATTCATAAATCAATAATAATAAACCCTTTATTTTATAGTCTGCGTTATTTAAAAATAAGAAAAATTTATTTTAATCTGACTACAGATATAAAAATAACTAGTTTATTAAAAATCATTTATTTTCGTCAAATTGAAAAAAATAAAAAAGCTCGCAAAGTGGGTACCGTATGAACTTTTAAAAGTAAAACAGCAACTCGCATTGAGGCTTGCCTAAATTTGTTGAGTCGGCATATAAATGAGGTGATTCTGAATCAGATTGCTTCTCGTGATTAAAAAATAGATTGACTATCAGAAATATTTGTCGCAATGGCTAGACCCAGAGGAGGCAGTCAACAAAAAGAAACTGCTTGTGACTGTATGGTAGACCTGTGCCGACATAATTCATCACAGCCTCTTGAGATCTAGCACATCAAATACTGCAGAGTTTTTCTGCTAAAAGTTTAAAATAATGATGGACAATCTCGCTATCAAACAACCGAGACTTCGAGAATTTGTCTGGTCTACTACTCCTTCACGACATCGCTAGTCCATACACTTTACAATGGATTGTCTTAAAATCTCAAGAGATTTGACTTGAAACTCTCCGTCATCCATTTGACTTGCCAGACTTACATGGTAAATATTAATGTGGTTCTGAAAGACGCTTTGAAGATTCATTTCCCAGGATTCCTATAGCAAAGGCTTGAACTTTTAAGTAGTACAATGGCCTTCAATGGCTTCGATTAATTTAATGTAATAGATCTGAGGAACGTATGTCGCGACGCCAGAAAGAGACTGCATGACAGAGAGAAAAAATGTATAAAAAGGCGCGTGAATGTCGAGTCGCGCTCTTTCACCACCATTGTTATCCAGACCGCATATTACTGTATAAACGATTATCTAACCCGTTATTGTTACCAAATAAATACTTACGAGAATGAAGTCCTTACTTGGAGCAACCTAATCCCGAAACAAGAGTATTATATAAATTTCATAAAAATAAATGTTTGAACTTTTCTACACAGCAAAAAAACAGCAATTTCATATGTAAGAACCAATTGCTTACTCTACATAGATTAGGTTTTCTCTAAAAAAAATGTGAGTAAAATACAAGTCAAAACGATTTTTTATTATAAAATAAAAGTCCACCCGAAAACCTACAGTAAAATTTTCCGCAAAACGTGCATATTAAACTGAGATATAGAAATACTATTGTTTTATTTAAAATACTCTACTGTATTTCCCCGGCAGCCTCAAATATTTTTCAAAAAATTACTTTTTTCAATTATGAACCGCTACTGTGAACAATTCCGCAGCGTGATGCCGAATTATCCATAAATTCGGATAAAACGAGACAGGAGGCATTGTTTACTGCCCGAGTCCTTATCTTAAGTGGTCGTTAGAGCGAGAAACAAAACGATCGCCTCTGTTTCTTATTACGACACGATAATTAAATTTTTATGTTTCTTTGTATGTTTTTTTATGTTTCTAATATGTTTCGAGTGTAATTGATTCTAATTTTGTAAAAAATGTTAATATTATTGTAAAAATAATTGAGTATCTATCTAGTTTGCAAATATTTGCTTTAAAGTAGGTAAGTTTAACGTAATGATTACATGAAATAGATGAAAAAAACTGCGTTTTGTGTCTCAAACGTATGTATGATATCACTCCTACAGAGTATTGCGTATTACCAGTCACTTGCTTCATGATGCCAATATCTTAATGCTGTTTGTTATTCTGTTTGACTGGAATGAAGAATAGCAAGAACAGTATTTGCGATGAAAGACGAAATCAAACACCTAAAAAAATCTTTTGGTTATTCACAAAGTATCTGCCCATAAACATAATTTGCGCTAAGCGTAACCGCTAGAATATTTCTCGAGAATCTTGCACTTGTTTCTGGTATTCGGCTCAAGTTCACACTAGAAAATCCGGAAAGTACCCTTTTTGCCTGTTAGTCTGTCCCGCTGTCTTTCTCTTTTTGTGGCTTGGTTTCCGTCAAAATGCAATTTTTCCGCCCTCATTTATATAAAGGTCGATTTTTTGGCGAATACAGTTGCTCTTTCTACCAATTGTTAATTTATTCTAAAATTTATAGTGTTGGGAAATCCTCAATTAGGTGCAGTTCCTTTTGATTTACCATGTTTGTTGAAAAATACGCATATTCTGGTATTATTATAATGAAATAGAAGTAAAAAGAGTAAAATGTAGGGAGATGGATCGGTAACATAATGCCATAAAAAACACTTGTCTCCGACACGTTATCACCGCATACTATACTAAGACATACACACTCTGCTTTTGACACGGTACTTCAAGCCAGTATTTAGCCTAACACAAACTTGAACGCACCCTGACTTCGGTACGGTATTACAAGCCAGTATTTAACCAACAACGTACTCATCTCATCAGTTCTGATGATGGGATCCTAAATATCGGTCAAAGAGATCACATATACACGGCAGAATATCCCAGAAAACTACACACACAAGCATTCAGCTTAATTTGAAATAGTAAGAATATTTATGCGACGCTTACAGTTCCGTGTTCGCAACTCTAATTTAAAAAAAAAAACATTTCGCAAAATCGGGTTTGTGGGTATTATGTTTCGGCTTCTTTAAAGGCTTAAGTCTGAAACACTGGAGGTTTTAATGTATAAAAAAATATTTATTTAGCAATAAAGTAATTGAATTTTCCTCCACGTTTAATTTTTTGGCGTATAATAACGTGCTACGTGAAATTTAAGTTAAATCATTTCTGAAAACTCTCATTTTGACTGAGATGTTTTCACTTCAAAATATCAACTTTGGTGGTCAATATGGTGAAAAATATTTAGAAGGAGAATTAAATTATTTTTAATTTTTTAGAAATCAATAGTACTTGAATCAGGTAATGCTTAAGATATTACATTTTCCCAAAATAATATATGCCTTTAACCAATGATATAATAAACTGTAGAAACGTTAAAAGCGTGAAATCTTGGCATCTAAAAATTAAGATAATTGCCTTACTTGCATTCGTTATTCAACGGACCTTCTTTGTGATCGAGCATGACGCTACGCCGAAAAAAATGTCCCGGGGAAAAGAGAACAGAGTATCGTACACTATTGTAAGAATGAGTATGTTATTTTAGTCACCGTGATTTCAAATTACCTGATTTTTCTGTCTACACGCAGAGCGTTTATGAAATAAGTATGCCATGATTTGTTGTCTCTTTCAATTCAAAATTTGATACATATGAAAGCCAGCTGGTATGGGAGTAACGTGTCTATATTATAATACGTCAATGCTTTTAACATTAGAAGCCAAGATGTACACTCAAAAGCATACTTCTGACCTCTGTCACATGCTTCTTTCAATCGCCATGATATTTCGAACCAACTTAGCAGCCGACTAGAGCTAACTGGAGGCAGCTGCATCGCCTTAGTGAGTACCAGCATTTTATAATCGCAATGTTGTACGTAAATTTGACGTATATTTGTGTAACTTTTGCATTCGTTTAACGATTTTACGATAAGATGTTTTTATAGAATTTAACTTTTTTTATGTCAAATACCAAACATTACTATAATGTGCATGAATAAGATAGCGTCCTCTCAAGATTTGGCATCCATTTTAGATAATGATGATGATTTTTCTCCAGAGGATACAGGCTCAGAATGGGAAGATTTCATGGCTCATGGCAAGTCGAAGGCAAAATGGAAAGCTAAATTAATGTTTGCAATAAATTAAGAAATTTTAATAAATAGATAATTTTAATAACCAAATTAATTAATCAATTAGAAAGACATACAGAAAAATCTAATTCACGAAAAAATATTAGGTTACTACTGGGATTCGAACCCAGGTCACCTCCTTTCCGGGGCCGGTGCTCTGACCACTAAGCTATAGCAACCCTCTATGTTCGTGAATATATCGACCTTATATGTAGTTCTTATTTTTATTAATTGATTAATTTTTATTTTTTGTCCATAGAGCAATCCACTTTTTTGATACGGTAGTTGAAATTACTTTGCAATGCCACCGCTAGATGGACGCCATGATTAATTGAATAATTCATTTTTATTTGGACATACATTTATACAACAGATATTATATATTCAAGAACAAATATGAATGTGTTCTTGAATATATAATATCTGTTGTATAAATGTATGTCCAAATAAAAATGAATTATTCAATTAATCATGGCGTCCATCTAGCGGTGGCATTGCAAAGTAATTTCAACTACCGTATCAAAAAAGTGGATTGCTCTATGGACAAAAATAAAAATTAATCAATTAATAAAAATAAGAACTACATATAAGGTCGATATATTCACGGGAACATAGAGGGTTGCGACAGCTTAGTGGTCAGAGCACCGGCCCCGGAAAGGAGGTGACCTGGGTTCGAATCCCAGTAGTAACCTAATATTTTTTCGTGAATTAGATTTTTCTGTATGTCTTTCTAATTGATTTATTAATTTGGTTATTAAATATTTCACAGAACTTTGTTCTGAAAAATTACAACTTCACAAATATGAATGTGTTCTTGAATATATAGATAATTTTAAACAGATTTTTATTAATCAGTTATAAAAAACATGCAAAAAAATTAAATTAACGAAAAATATTTTAACTGCTACCGGGATTCGAACCAACGGACCTCCATTCTATCCGGGGATAGCACATTATCCGATTTCGCCACGGAAGGCTTTTCTAATTGATTAACAAAAATTTGTTTAATAATTCACAGAATTTTGTTCTGAAATTGCAATTTCACAATAAGAATGTGTTTTCTTTAATAAATAATTTTGAATCACTCAAAATATTCCTTACAAATATTTATATTAGACTTATATTCCAGACCGTCTCTGTGCCATGATTTATAAATATTGATTAGCGATGTCACCTTCAAAATAAAAGCCTCATGAAATAATTACAAAGTGCCTTGGTATTTTAAATGCACGCTCTATTGCGGAGATTAAAAGCGATCTGACATAGATTTTCATCAATTTATCTTAATTTGATTATTAAAATTTTCCAGTTTTAATAGAAACGTTAAATCACTACAAAGCATTAAAATAATAATTTTAAAGTCAGCATTCACGCAATTTTATTTTCCAACCCAGACAACCCCAATTAATAACGGGTAATCAACATTTTCAAGAAATTCTGAAACTATTAACTGTATTTGCCAAAGTTAGTTAATTTACGTCTCAGAGAATGTATAAAATATTAATTAAAGTTAGATTTCTCAGATAATTAAACAATATACATGTTTTCTAAATGTTTCAGTTTTAATTAAGTAAATAACTTATGTAATCTCTCATCATAAAGTCAATAGAAATAATGTTTAAGTTCAAAAAAAATTATTCATTAAAAAAATGTAAAAAAATATTTTTTTAAATACTATTGAAACACGTAAAATATAATTATTTTCAGTTTATTTGATGATCGTACTCTCAGTAATCGTTCCTTTTTTAAAAATAAAAAATGTCCACTTTGTCATGCACCTCACAGATTTTTCGCAATGATAATTTTAATCAATTTCATCTGTCATATACGGAAAATGGCGAACAGTTTTATTGTCTTCCTTCGCTAAGTGAAAGTAATCTCGAGAGTGGCGCTCGAACGGACACAGTATGCGGAACATGTCTATGGTTGCGAGATAAAACATTATTTTTTCCGTAGAACTCTCGTAAATGTCCAAGTCTATACAGCTTCAATTGGTAAATGCGAGATATTTTATATTCGAAGCTTCTTGGTCCAATCCCAAGAGTATCAAAAAAAATAATATCAAGGAAGATTTTATAAAAAATACACACCAAAATACTTACAAACAACATTGCATTTTTTCAATTGATTGAGCAGCATTGTAGATTGACATTTTTAAAAAATATTGATTATTTTATTTGTATATATCTACTTTTATATGAGTTTTTTTTCATCAACATGTTTCAGAAATCACCATTCCATCATCAGGGCACTGTATAACTGTCGAAAAATTCAAATGAAATGTCTTTTGTTCCTTGTTTTTCCAAATTATTTGAAAAATTATTTAAAAAAAATATTATTACTGAAGTTCTTGATTACTCGCAATTGGAAAAGTTTTTAGAATTGGGCTAGTAGTCAAATTCAATTGATTATTAATCATATTTTGTTTACTATTGCATACTTTACTAATTTCTAATTTAGACTTAGATAATAGAAATAATATTAAATATCATTAATTTCAAAAAACTTTTAATATCTTAATAAACAACAATCAATATTTTAAATGTCGACTGGTTTTGATATTTCTGCATCATTGTCAAGGTAGACACATAATTATACACACGGATTTAGGTTACAAATAATCAATGTGATTTGAACAAAGCTTGTAGGTATTTTAAAATTAATAATAAATATCTTACCATAAAGTAAGCATCGAAAATGTATCAAAAATCTTATCACCAATCTATGAAAAATAAAACATTATTTTTCTCCCCCTCCCCTCTCACCAAAATAATGTAATTATATTCCTACCTCGTAATCTACAATTACTACTCTACCAAAAATTTACGCAATTTTAATACGATCTGGGAATTGTAGTATTGTATACAAGGCGATTTTTAATGAAAGAATGAATTAAAAGGCGTCCAAGACCTTTTCTTAATTCCCTCGGAGTGATCAATTTCTCTAACTACGAAAGCAACCTGCAGTTGAGCTGTAACAGATTGCCTCCAGGGACGCGTTCCCTCTCCTGCTGGAAAAACGCTGACGTTTTGCAGTTCCAGCGAGCCCCATTAGGCTACACCCCCACTTTTGTATACAAATATATATCCCAGAAGAAAAATAAACACGGCAAAACGAAGTTCAAACACTTAAACGTTACCGTTTACTTTGTATGCAAATTCGGAGAATTCAAAGGTTTTCCAAATGCGGTGCGCGCTCTATTCATTTTTCTATTTTACTGTTGAAACTATTAAAATAACAATACCTAGTTTAACTTTTCCCTTTATATTAAGTTGTTGGCGAGGTTGAAGCATTCTCGCTATCCAATCAGTCTGTACGACTAATGCAACATAAACATTGTTTTAACATTGAGTCTTCAAGAGCTGAATTTCCCGTGAAAACCATTTATTAATTTTAACACGAGTCATATAATACTTATCTTATTAACTCCGAGATAAAGCTTTCTGAATTATTCATCATTTAAGCATGGAAATCTTCTGCATTGGCAAATTATAACTTCATGCTCGTTCTAATATCAAGTATTCTTGTAATTTGACATATTTACATACTTAATATCCATGTTACATTAGAAAAGTAGAATTGAATCGAAACACATGGGACACTACATAAGCTTTACATGCATTGTACCTACATTTACAAAAAAATAAATTAAATGTGGTACCTATGCATGCTAATTCTTTATTTTGTAGGTATGTTACGACAGAAATTAGAAATTCCTTTTCTTAGGATGGCAGGATGATTGCAGGTATGCAAATTCTTAAATAAAAACCTTTTAATGTTTTATCGAATAAAGAAAACATAATTTAATAATTAATAATAAACTTCATTACAGGTTCATTATCGCTAATATTTCTTAAAATCCTGGTACCTGATTCATACCTTCAATACTATGTTTATAAATAAATCGTGTTCCTGTTTATAAGTCATAAATTGTCACATAAGTAAAATTCAACACCGTATTTTACATTTCTACGTACGAAAATAATATTTCATAATTTTTTGTACGTAAAAATTTTAAATCTATAAGAACGTTTATTTTAATTGGCATGAAAAACAACAAGGCGTTATTCTGTTTTTTTTTTATAAATGTTTTTTGACAAAGGTGAATTTTTCAATTAATTTTTAATTAAAAACATTTACTTTGAGTGATCCATCCCTGTAAATAGATAAGCAAAGTAAAATATGGCTAAATTATTATTATCTTTCGAAACTTCTTCCGCAGTACCTTTGATCCTGTACTGAAAATATATTTGGACCATATCACAACCCATTTTAACGATGTAATTCTTTTCCATCATTTTTAATCCGTAATTGAATATATTGGCCTTAACTTTATGGAAATCCATTTTAACAATTATGAATAAAACAACAAAACTTTTTTTTTATAAACACGTGGTGTTATATTCAAAAATAAAACTTTTTTATTTTGAGTATAACACTACATGTTTCAGAAACTTCCGTTTCCTTTTTCAGATGAATTGAAGAAGGAAACCTCCGTTTCCTAAGAAGTTTTTCAAAAAACCGCCCTCATGTAGAGTTAAGTATTGTCACGTGTCGTGGCTGCAGGAGGAATTAATGAAAACGTTGAAATTTAATACAGGACTCATTAATTACTGATTAATTCATTAAACAAACGTACAAAGTTCCTTAACACTATTTAACTTAAAGCCTTTTTTGTGTTACCCGCCGAGTCATAAAGAATTAGTTTCCAAATTTTAAGTCCGATCGATCGAACGGTACAGATTTGCATCGAAAATATGTCAGGGGGAGGGGAAGGGATATGAGAAAAGGAGGAAATATCACCTATGTTACTCGCCGAGTCCTAAAGAATTAGTTTCCAAATTTTGAGTCCGATCGGTTGAACAGTATAGATTTGCATCGAAAATATATCAGAGGAAGGGGAAAGGGTAAGAAGAGAGGAGGGAAATGTCGCCTATGTTACCCGCCGGGTCTTAAAGCATAAGTATGAAAAATTTAGGCGAATCGGACAAACGGTATAGATTTTTATAGAGAACTGACAGAAACAGACAAACAGACAGACAGGCGGACGGACAGACAGACAGACAGGAATTGATTTTTATAGGTAGATAAAGGCAACAATAAATTTAAAATGTATTGATATTTTCCAAAAACAAAAATCGTCGTTAAATGCAATTATTTTTACAGATCCTTGTTTTTCAAGCAAAAAATATTCAGCGTCGTTCGAAATCAAATTAAAAGTTTCGTCAAAAAAAAACAAATTAATAAATATAATATATTTTTTTTAGTTTATTTAAATTTATTAATTAATTAATTAAAAAAATTAAATAAAATAAAAAAACATAGAATTTAAAAATAAAAAAATGTAATTCATCTATAAGAAGAATATTTTAGAAGCTCTGCTAACACACGTGAAAGGTAAGTAACATTTGAACAGGCCAACACGGGATTAAATATATTTGCCGTAGGCGTTACTTTTCGTTATTTCGTCGTTAGTTTCGTTATGTCATTATTAAGAGATTTTCTTTGTATTTTGTTTCTAAGGATAAATAACTGTTATTACTTTGAATCTTGTCAAAGTTTATCATTTCATATTTCTTTTATCTTTATTCTATTTTTTTAGGCATTTAAGTAAAATTATATTAATAATGTGCTTTTTCAATTTATTATACTTTTAAATATTTATTTATAAGAGTTTCTCACAATTATGGCACAACATTTAACAATTATTATTTAATAATTTACATTGACATTTATTAATTATTATCATTTAACAATATCTGATAAATTTCTTCAAAATTTAATTAAGAAATCTGAAAAAAAAATTGTTAAAGCTCGATTTTTCACATTACAAGAACTTTTTAATCTTATAATAAAAATATATATAAGTAATATATCGTCGCTGTATTTATAATTAATCCTATATGACGTTTTAGTACATTCTACATTCTAGTATACATAGATAAATGAATGAAACTGTTTTAAAAAAATAATTGCACTGACTAGATTTAAAAAAATATATTCTAAATAAATACTAGGCAGACTTTCCAGATGAACGGCAATATTTTTTTGAGTATATATCCATTTTTTATATGAAAAATTGACAAATTGATTCGTTCATCGCACATATAATTTGTATTGTGCTGACCCTAACATTGTTGCTGATATTCTTGCAGACACCTTATCTTCGTTCAAAAACTCACTCATACACAACATCCATTTTCTAAACGATGACATGAACCTAATCGAATGAATACTAATCGCACTACATTCAACCACAAAATATGCAATATACATAAATGTACATGTAAAATATAAATAATTGCAAAAATACATGTTACTAGAGCGTGCCGAAGACACTTTTAATTGTGATAATGGGCATAGTGTTCACTATAATGTTTATTATCAGAGTATCATGTACCTAGAGTATCATGTTAGTGTCTCTAATAAATAAATAAAAAATAATAATAATAAAAAAATTTAAAAATTTAAAAAAGTACTAAACGGCACATTGGCTTTATTATATACACAGCTACGATATATTACAACGTAATTAGATGAACAATTTAAAATGAAATTTATTTATTTGTAATATACTGTTAAAATTTTACACAATACCTAGTGGTAGGTACATCTATATTCAGTATGATAAAATATATTTTAATTTAAAAAATATAAACTTAGATTATTTTTAGAAAAGCTTTGTCAAATGTACCCAAAACAATAAAGAGAAAAAATAAAATCACTTATGCATTACGCGTTTTCAATTCAGTAAAAATCAGATTCAACAAAAGAAGGGAAACACGGAATTGCAGAGCTCAACCTTTTTCCATTATAAGGGCGCAATTGTACATACTAAGGCCTCCCACCGAATATTTTGAAACGTAAGAAATCTGAGAGGAGTCACTCAACTTTCTTGAACATTCCAGAGGAAACATGTTTTTTGTGAGTTTTTTCTCCTTATACATATTACGCATCGATCAGCCAATTTTAAACACGATCCAATATTTTATTTGGCTGCCCTCGTAGACCAGTGATATTGAATTGTCATGATGGGGGTTGCAGCTTTTATTCCCTGGTTTCAGTATATGTGGGGTATAAAAGCAAAGGCAGCAATATCAAAAAAAAAAAAAAAAAATTAATGCAATCATCGAGGATTACTCATTTAAAATGTACTAAATTCGAGATTTAATAGGAAACACAGCCTATAACTTTATAGGGGACATGATTATGGAAGGAATATACACATCAAATCTAGAATTCAGTACATTCTAAATTAGTAATGCTTGGTAAAACTGCATTCAAAACATTTTTTTTTTTTTTATATTGCTGCCTTTGCTTTTATACACCACATAGGTGATTTCTTAAACCTGGGTACATACGACGCGGTACGGAGATCGCCTTTAGAGAAAAAAATTTCAACTTGGTGACCTTTGTGTAGGACCGATATGGAAGCTTACGCTCATAAAACTGTTCTGGAAATATCGTGGATTTCCATTCACTGAAGGTTGGGTTTAGGAATTGAATCTCGTGGCCCGTTGTAATGTCAACATTTAACAACAACAAAAATAATTTACTAAAAATTACTCCAAAGGGGTAAAATAACAATAATTATATAAACTTTAATCTGTTAAATAATAAAAACTGTGTAACCACTTATCATCATCATCACAATTTTCATCCTAATTTTTTTTTCAATAAAAAAATCGACAAAAGGTTATTGATTCGGACATATATATAGAACTTTCAATATTTTATAACGTGTGGATATGCTTACAATGAAATTGGTGAACGTTGCATTATGTAGTGCGATCATTTAAGCAAGCTCTTACAGTTTGTAAGCCCTGAGCCAAAGTATTGAAACTTTTATAATTTATCCTTAATGAATTAATATATTTCTTTAATTGGAAAACCTTTTTTCACTTGCAATGCTTACACGTATCTATGAAAGTACCAATTTATTATTCTCATTTGATTTTTTTGTCAAATTCAAAATAAATCTTTTTTTAACCGTCTAAGACGTGATTAGAAGCTTTGTTACTTGAGTAAATCGCATAACGAAAAAGTGATCCCCTTACATACGAGGCGGATTAAAAAGCAAATATCTGAATCTGCAAACGGCCTATTACGGACATGCTGAGGAAAACGGAAAGTAAGGATTCGGAAGAAGCGTCGCAAAGTAGATTACCTCCGTCGTAAGGCTTCGCAAGCCAATCAGGCTCTGCCGCCGACCCTTGTTTAATTCCTGTACCAACATCGGCCGCAAAATGTCAAAGTTTTTCCGGAAAACGGTCCCCGTGATTGTTTTTCCAGGGTGTTGGACATGGAAAAGTGCCCTCACGAACAAGAGATTGGATTTCATTCAGACGATTTGAAACTTTTGGGTTCAATTTTGGTCTCGCCAAAGTTGAGCGTTTAGAGCACAATACAAATCGGCACTAAGCTATTTTGCTTTCTGTGCATTTGAAATTATCTTGTCCAGTTAATCGGCAATTGTCGTGATCATTATTTTCATGAAATATTTTTTCCTCTCAAAATCAGAAAATTCAAAATAATTAAATATTTTAATTCTTTCAAATATTTGATTTCAAATCTAACTACGCGACGTCATGGGAAAAAAGTTTGTATTGTCGAATGATCACCATATTGAGATAATTGGTTAAAAAAAATTGCTGCCAAATCATAGCCCCATCGTATCATATTATAATACGTTTTTAAAAAATGAGGGAAACAACACTGTTTTATTCCACTATATTTATTTTGAATTGTTAGAACGTTTTCGGGATTTCTCCCATTGTCAATAACAACACGTTTACGACTAAATTAAAAATAATTCGAGACAGAATTTATAGGGATTGGGTGGGTGTAATGGTGGTGGGGGTTGGGGGCGGGGTAAGAATGGATAGGAGTGGGGAGGTTATGGACGGTATCTGGATGTTAATTATATTTTTATTATTTATTTTATTATTATTTATTTCTGAAATCTCTAAGATGTCAGTTTTTCTTCCTTTATTGCACGCATATAATAATTTCGAATCAAACTTATGTCCCTCCATTCTGGCATGCTCTGCCATTTCTGAATTTAAACTAAAGTTTTTTACGGCTCTTTTATGTTCTTCGAGTCTTTCCTTTATGAAAACTTGAACATTTATATTTACAAAAAACTTGAACATTTATAATACGTAATTTTAGTAGTTCTTTAGTGATAATAAATCCTTCATTATTCTGAAGAGCCAGAAAAATTTAAGTTTTATAATTGAGCCCTTGCCACACAACACAAATATCAATGTTGTGTTATTGATGGAGTTATGTTGGGTAATTATGCATTGTTGAAAGTAGATACAATGGTAGGAAAAAATATTTAGGCTTGTGGCTGCATTTTAATGTTATTGGTTTGTGGAAAAACGTTGTATATTGTTTTTCAAAATGGCGTCGCCGCACGTCAATATCATGGAGCAAGGTTTAAATTATATGAATAAAGAGAAAAAACGAACATTTTATGTTTTAATCTGGAAAGATATTAAAGCTAAAATGTTGAAAGATGCAGGAAAGGAGTATTTATTCAGAAAAAATATTCTCAAGCCTGCAATCGACCCGCCAGAACATGTTTGTGGCATAATGTTGTATACGATTTGACAGATCTGATTGACATTGAGATTTTATATATGAAAATATTATTTTGTCGAACCCATTTTACTCAATTGATTTATCCATATTGATATTTGAAATGCTTTTTCGATAATAATGCTGGCATTATAGTGCTCTTTGATATCGTAACTTTATATAATGACGATATAATTTTTTTATTTAATTTCTCGTTCTTTTTCGCTGAGTCGAGTTTTTACCAAACAATGTTTGAATCCGGGATTTTTTCTCGTCTCTAAGATAAATTTAAGATAAATTTTCATTCAGCATTCAGGTTACTGAATTACAATGAACAAAGTAATCATCTCTTTTTATGTATTGAGAAATTAAATATCCGATGCCATATTCAGCAAGCAGATGGAGATAATAGTATGTACGAGAGACTTATCGTTTCTTAAAAACTCTTTACTGATGATACATCACAATCTGAGCTTGAACCTTCCACAAAAAATTAGAATCATGGACCCCCTACAGCCTTCTACCACCCCTTTGCGGAAGACAGGAAAGATTGGCTACCTTCAGAAAAATTTCATGTAGTTAGGGAGCCTGGAACTAACTCCAATGTACTCCAGTCTACTGCCAATCAAGGCTTCTAAGCTCAAGGACCTCGATTATATTTATGAATACATGTTAAATGAGTGTGCTGCTTTTAAAATGCATTATTAAGTGAAGCAGAATAAATAAAAAAAAACATTTTGCAGAATAACGTTCTTTGTGAAAATTTGAAACGTTTTGTCCACTAATTTACCATGTTTTTTTTTACAATAGATTCAAATTGAATTGCTTTTTTTCCCCATTCTATATTTTAAATAATAAAAAATGTACATTTGTTATTTTTAAAATATTAAATGTAATAAATTGTAACAAATTGTTTCATTTTTAAATTTTTTTTTGAATGAGAATATTGTTGGATATAACGTTATTCCGGGCAAGGGCTCAATTATGATTAATTTACACCGCTAATTATAACAAGTTGGAATTTGATAATCTTGAGCATTACAATACATAGATTTACCTTATGGAATTTCCATTTATTGTAAAACTCCTTCTCAGATCACATCCTCTCTAAATCAAATAAATGATGATTTGGAAATCATCCACTATGCCCACTATAGATTTACCTCTGAGATTTATGCTCTGCCGATGAGTGAATCGGTAGGTGAAGAGCGTTTATTTAGATGAATAATAGAAGCATATTTGCACGTACATTGTAATTAGATATCTGCCTTGGCAAACCTCATTATTTATCATACTTTCATTTGGACTCCTACCAATTTATTTAAAATTCAAAATTAAAAAGCATGAAATCAATGTTTAAATTTTATTTAACAAAAATTTTGAAATCGTACTAATTTTGAAAACGGAATGAGATCAACTATTGAATGGCGTTATATGGATAGACATTCGAAATTTTATTAATTAATTATTATAATACCAATTGGGGATTGGAATTAACCATTAGGTCACATTTGATTTCAAGAATATATTTTGGATTTACATAAATCGTTAATCATTATGTACATGTATACATAAGTACGTGCAAAAATATTTTTATCATTCGATTGACATTAGATGAAAGATTATTTTTGCAACCCTTAAAAAACCCCCTTAAATTCGCACGGCTATAATTTATAAATATGAAAAGTACATGTTTTTCCTTATACTGTACGACCCCTCGCGCCTTAACCAGGCTTACTAACTGTGAACTTTTAACCTCAACTGATCGGGGCTAACGTTATTAACATTTTAAGCCACTTACAGCGGTGTCGATAATGAGGCATAGACGAGATTAACATTTTAATCTAATAACGAGCAGTAAAAATAATTTTAATACGTAAGAGAATTTTACTAACATTGTTACATTACATTACAGTACATTTAAAACGTCTTTATGTCTGCAATATTATACATGTTTTACTGTTGTCTTCTGTCAACATTAGTGTCCATCATTAGGGCTGGTGTGATGTGATGTTATGCACCAAAATACATAAGCCTAAAATATCAAAAACTCGAGCGGTTATAAATTGTTTTTGACAAGCGAAACACTTTGTTTTGACAAGCGATACGAGACTATTGAAACAGAAACAAATAGCGAGCGGGTAATTCAATGAGTATTGGCGACCAGTGATTAGTGTATCAGAGTACCTGATTTAGAGTGATTCAATCAGAGCGATACGGAACTGTGTTATAAAGTGATCCACAGATGGGCGAATATTCTTGAAGATAAATATAAAGTGACAAGTGACTAGTGCGAAATTAGGATGAATTACAAATCAGTGCTCCAATTAAATCTGTTTTTAGTGATTTTGTGTGTAAAGTATAAGTAAAATTTATTTAAGCATTTCATTTAGTAAAAATATCCTTAGGTTTTCACGTAAGTTCAGAATCGTCTGTGTATAGTTTTCTGGGATATTCTGCCGTGTATATGTGACCTCTATGTTCCATACATCCGCCCTGATGATGGACTCTGCAATGGGATCCGAAACGTTGGCAAGAGAGGTCACATATACACGGCAGAATATGTCAGAAAACTAAACACAGAAAATTTCATTTAGTATCCCACCGCAGCTAACCTGCGACTTTTTTTTTTCATTTTTCTGATTTATTTTTAGGTAATTTATTTTTACAGCACTACACAATTTTGAGCTTCAGAAAAAGCAAATTTATAGATGCTTAATACAAAATCAATGATTTTTTTGATAATATTGTAATTTTGTAGAACATATACATGGTTTCTTGATAATATCACTAGAGTTAGTGTATGGCAGGCAAATATAAAAAGGAAAATTCCATTTTCCGAAAATAATCTCAAAGCCAACGGGACTGGAAATAGGTATTTTTTAAATATCAATTTAGCTTCACTAGTAGTTTGGCCAATGTTGGATGGGGAAAAGTGGAGACAATTATTGTGGCTAGATTGGACTTCGGTGAGATGAAAATCCACCAATACCTGTCCCTTATTAATCTTTTTTTTTCGATTCAATTCCCACTCTGTTTACCTTACCTTATTTATACTTAACGACATCTATTGTCGTGTATGGATTCTACAGCATAATAAATTAATTTGCTACCGCACTTGTTAATTGATTTCCGCTGAAGATACCGCATCTATTGTTACTGTGGTTTTGGACCACCGCTCACGCAGAATCATGTTGTAAAACCCGCATAGAAATTTCGTCATATACATATAACCGCAACCTTGTTAATTACTTTCATCTCCGCATTGTGTTATAAACTAATCATCGAGTGATGAGAGTGTTGTGTCTGCAGCATTGGAGAAGAATCGGTACAGAAGAGGCATTCCCGTATACCTACCAGCATCCGGTCATCTCAAGGTAGGATTTTTAATCTTACTAGCTGTGCCCGCGCGGCTTTGCACGCGTAGATTTTTAGTACACTGTTTGAATCGTCATAGCACTTTCGCGAACCTTCTAGAACATTCTCCTTCCAGAACTTTCAAGAAATTTATCGAATGTACAGGACCTTCTAGACACACCGACACATTCCGCCACTCAGTTTAGAACCTTGTAGAACTTTCAGGAATTTTCTAGAACTTTTTCCTTACAGAACTTTCTAGAACAGGTTTTTTGGAACCTTCTAGACTCACAGTCGGCGTGCCTAATTAGAAATAATCTAGCATTTGCGGCCCTTCCATAATGAAACAATGTGCTAGAAAGCAGATTTTCGTCGCCCACTCCCACCCACGCAAAGCCACCCCCACCAAACGCGCATATTTTTGATGTGACACCAAAGTTATCTACCACCATAATCACCGGTGGGTGATTATGGTGGTAGATAACTCTACACCCACCATAATCACCGGTGGGTGATTATGGTGGGTGTAGAAAACTCGGCGGGTAGGGAAACAAGGGTTTATATATATATATATATATATATTGATTTGAGGTCTGGTCCATGCCCGGTTCATTGCTTTCAGCCCTCGTCTCGTATTTGCCTACATTCATCTCACCTTGACTTGAATCTTCGCAAAGAACGCTTTCTCCAGTGAACGAATTCTCAGCGATAAATAAAACAAATATAATTTTTAACACCCGCATTTTTATAAACCGCACCACCAACTAGTTGAAATAATTGTCACCAATATTATATTTTTTTATTAATTAAACTCTTTTTCACGATAAGAATGTACGATCATTTTCAAATAAATGTTTCTCATATTTAACTTTGGAAGGAACCCGCTTGGTTGCGCCACGGTTACCAGTACAATTTTATTAAGAGAGAAACTAAAATCAAATTAGGATCCATTTGGATACACAATTAAGTCATTTTTCGTTTACAGATGGCTCTAGAGCTACGCTATTCAATGCAGGTTTTTTCGATATAAAATATATGTTGCGTAGGAATACCACCTTCATGAATAATCTCATTTTGGATTCCATTAATAATAAGCTGATATCTTTATCTTTTGGTGATAAAAAATTGTTTTATGATTTACTTACATGGCATAATGATACCTTTGATGAATAGATAATGGAGATCCATGTTCAGATATATTATAAATTATATATATTTATTAATAATTTAAATTTTTAAAGAGACTGATGAAAATAATAATACAAAAATGCATTTTTAAAATCATACCTCAACCATTTAATGTATGATTTTAAATCTTACTTAAATATTGATAAACTCTTATAAGATGAATTTAGAAACAAATTTTTTGAAAGTATTACAATGCGCCTACTGAACAGTACAGTTTTTTTCCCTCAAAGCCTCTCATATTTTAATTTTGCCGATGTCTGAAAGTTCAGAGATAAATATTATTGTAAGTGGTTGATAATAATCAAAATTCAACTGCGAAAGAACCTTTTGATAACCTATCTAATTATGGGTTAACAAGAGGTTTCATTTCATTCATTTTACTAATGACGAACTTTTATACTAATCTTTCTTTGATTTTAAAATGTTTAACCTATACCTAAACATTGGCTATTACAGAGTGGAGTACAGCAAATTGCTTATTTCAATTGGGTGCTTTAAATCAATGATTATTAAGATGAGGAAAGGGTATGTGTATTCGAGAGGGCGTGGCGTAAAGTTGTAGCTCCGCTTAGTTTGGTCAGCATGTTGGAGTGAACGAAGGTGGAGCGCACCTTCGCTGTCAAAGCATAATCTTCGCTCAATCATCGCTGTGCAACATGCATTCCATCTACATTAGCCAGCACGGTCGCCTGATTTAGCCCTCTGCGACTATTTTGTTTGGGGCTATCTGAAATCACTTGTCCACGACCGTCCTAGGACACTGGCGCACCTGAAGAACAACATTCACCAAGCTGTCGTCAACATTCCTGTCGATATGCTGGAAAAGTTGAAACTTCCGAGTTAGATTAACGCAGTGTATTGAAAATAAAGGACGCCATGTGCCTGATATCATTTTTTAAAACTGTAAACATAAAAATGTAATGTTTTACTTGATGCTATTCAAATAAATAAATATTATGTCTGCATATACTACTTAACTTAATTATTATCCTGCTTTATTTACTTAAATTTTTATCTTCACTTTTTATTAATATTTTATTTTATTTTAGATTCATGTATTCTTGTGTTTGTATCTACTACCTAATTGTTATCCGGCTTTTATATTTATTTTTCCTTTTCAATTTCATTTCTTAACTATTGTTATTTATTACTATTTTATGTAACAATTGCATAACTTTTAAGTGAGAATAACTGCCACAGAACAGGTTTTGCCTAGTGTGGAGTTATTAGTTATTTATGTTAAACGATTGTAAAATAAACAATAAAACAATTAATTTCCTTTAATTAAATATACAAAAAATCAATTTGCTTTGCCTTAACCTGTATAAATAATTCCTACGTGCCAATATTAACACGAAACCATTATTGATATATTACGTGATCCGTTTAAAATTTGCGTCAGTTAGAAATTTAGCGCCTCTTCCCTTTCAGATATTTCAAATTAATTTTGCCCTGATTTCGAGAAGGGGCCTCCAAATTGAAAAAAAATATCCCAGGATATTTAGCGTCTCCAAGGTCCTTAACTAATTGACATGTGGTTACAGAACGGGGACCTGAGAGACTTAACCTCTGTCATTGTCAAACCTAAAATCAATCACATGGGGATATCTGAACGGGGTGGAACAGACAGGGGTGCGGTGAGGATGCTTAAATTGAATCAAACGGAAAAAGCAAAATAAGCCTGAATAATGAATAAAATACCTTAATCACGCTTTTGATGTCTGTAGAGATTATTCTGTGGCAAGAAATACTCATTATTTTAATGAAAAGTGAGTTAGCATTCGTTCGTCGCAACGAAAGGGCAACGAAATTCAATGATGACTTATTTATTCCAGTTATTTGTAAAAAATTGGTCAATTTTTATGGTATACAACGGTAAAAAAATATCGAAAAAATTTAAAAAAATATGTATCCAATACTGTCACCAAGAAAGCTTTTGTAGTAGCTCAATCCCTTCCAAAATCATGTTTCATAAAGCGATGGCAGCAATATTCAATTCAAATAATCAACCCCCAAGGATGTGTCACGTGACATAATGGTGGCTTCGTACTGAAGTGAGAGCTCTTGTCAATTTTATACTAAAATCTTAGCAATGACAACAATATCCAAACATGTTATTAGTAAAAACTGCAGTATTCACTATTTGGTAGCAAGCGCAGCAATATTTGTATTCTGAATTTGAATATTTATTTACATATACACATATACTAAAGGGAATTTCCTTGAGAAGTGAAAGTTTTTTGGTATTCATCTCAGAAACATATCAGTGTAAGTCTTTGTCACCTAAGAAAAAAATATAAATAATTATTTTTAGTATTTAAATTTTATACGTAAACTGAATTTAATTTAAACAAAAATTCACATGGTTCAAAAATTTAAAAAACTCGCTAATATATTTATTATTCATAAATAATAATGAATGTACCATTTATAAACAAGAATCTTATCTACAGTTCTATTTTAATATACTTTCATTCTTTACATCATCTGTCTCTTTCATCTTCCATTTTTACCCCCCTCCCCAGTTACCAATTTTAACACCTGACACTAATTTTATTTTATTTTTATTATTAAGAAACATGCACAGATATTCATAATAACATACTTTTAATTAAAACAATGATTAATTTAAGTCTTCACTTAAGAAATGGACAATATAACTAAAATAGTTTTTAAAATAGAACTAAAAGTGTTTAAAAACACACCCAAAACAGAAGGAAGTAAAATAATACAGAAAATAATGTCATACGACAGGTACACCCAAAACCAAGATGCTAAAAACACAACTGCCGATATTTTGTAATGTTTAGTTTTTATTTTACTTTAGTTTTTATTTTTTAAAATAGAACTAAAAATGTTTAAAAACACACCCAAAACAGATGGAAGTAAAATAATACAGAAAATAATGTCATACGACAAGTACACACAAAACCAAGATGCCAAAAACACAACTGCCCATATTTTGTAATGTTTAGTTTTTATTTTACCTCGAAGAATGAACCGGTTGGCGTTACCAAAAATTATGTTGTTTAAATCACGTGAATTTTGTGTTTTTAATTTAATTCAAAATGATCGACCACAAAAAATAACTGTTAATAATATAAACTTAATCATTAAATATTTATTTATTGATATTTTATAATTTAAGCGACTACACGTTATAATGTCGCTTATAAACGACAATAAATCTAAATAAGTATGTCAGAGTTTAGGACCAAACTGTAAATAACAATGTCAGAGTAAAGGTCTAGCGTAGGTCGCCGAATTCTGAGTTAATTAACTGCCACTAGTGCTTAATTTTTAATCACACATTAATAATCTCAACAGCTTTCATACGATACCCCTTCTAAAAGTGACATAGGATACACATAAGATCCACCCTTACGTTGAGTTGACTATAGTAAATAATAATTATTTTACCTTAGAAACACTTTATTTTAAAATGTTATTAAAGCGTAAACAGACAATTTATTTCCTATTTTTTTCCGTAAAGTAAATCAATTTATTGCGTTTGTGAAATATATGTATGTATATATATTCGTCTACGTAAACAACGACTAAATGAAATGACCCGTCTGACATTTTGACATGTTCGTTGACCCAACGGGTGGAAATTGGTTGCACGGTGATTGGTTAACACTTTCAAACCATGGCTGTAGAATTTAAATTAGTTTTTTAGCCCCGCTGAGAACTTTCATAAGAAAGTTAAAATAATGAAAAACGTTGATCGAGTCTTACACAGGCACAAATAATGTGTGACATCTTTTCTCATTGATCTTTTCTCAGTAACGAACGAAATATTGGTGAAAATATTAGTCGGATTGAAGTGGTTTTTTTGGCCCTACTCTTCCAGTTTGAGAAATAAACATCAAAAAATTATCTGTTTTAATTTGAAAAGGATTGATTTACATGGCATTTAAAGGAATTGACCTCAAATCAATTGCAAACATTGTTTATTAATAAGAGTTTTTTTCACCAACATGTTTCAGAAATTACCATTCCATCATCAAGGTGCTGTATAACTGTCAAAAAATTCTAAAGTAATGTCTTTTGCAAAAATATATGTATTATTACTGAAGTTCTTGATTACTCGTAAATATTATAATCAATATTATTTAAAAATGTCAATCTACAATGTTGCTCAATTAATTGAAAAAATAATACTTACTTTACCCAACTAAATTTAAGAAATTGATTCTTATTACAAATTATGTATCAAAACATAACGTATCTGCTTGTGACTTACTTATCTCTGTAAATTAAGAAATGAAAAAAAAAATGGATTCAAGCTATTATAATAGCTTTAATATTTATAATAAAACGCTTTCATTGACCCTTATGGAATGAGAATTACCTGAACTTCTTCGGCGGCCTCTTGAAATTTTTTTTTCGTATGCACGGCGTTAGAGAGAACAGTATTCAACAACGTTTGAAAGTTATAACGACGGCTTTGTCAAAATTTTTAATACCCGCATCACATTTCTTATGTGTCCAGCGCCATATTTTTCCATCCATATAGGCTTACTGATTGACCCGCAGTCTTTTCTCAACCAACTCGTCCAAACCACGTCCTACTTTCTGTAACACGTTTACGTTGCATTCGAGAAATTAGTCCCATAAACCGAGCGTAAAGATGTTACACATAAGTTATTATTATTCATCAGCAAGAGTCTTTTAACTAGTATGTTAGTTAAAACATAAGATATCATATTATAATTAATCGTAATATGATGTAATAGATAATTAAAAAAATAGAGTTATAACTAGGTATACCAAGTCATCTACAGCAGTATTTATTATTATTATCATTATTGTTATTGATAATTGGCAGGCAACTTAAGCTGATAAGCCCATATCACTGTCTCTTATTTGAATATCCAGCCTATTTTTTAATTGGTTGACATTGGCGCAGACACAATTCCCTCTGGCAAACTGTTTCACATATTGACCACTCTATTGCTTAATGCATGCTTTCTTGGGTTACACGAGAACCGATACTTGTTCAACTTTAGGTGATGTCCTCGAAGACCCACATTAGTGTTTAATACAAACATATCTGTTATATTAGGAATATTTTGGTGGTAGTTTAAAACGTTAGATTACAAACAAATCTGTCATATTAGGAATATTTTAGTGGTAGTTTATAACGTTAGATTTTAGGGTTGTCGATGATGGCGACAACTTTAGGTTTCGTTACTTTTAGATTATCTTAAATTTTGAGTAATAACATACTCCATTCAACTATTAGCCTAATTGCTCCAAGCAATATGACAACACAAGAATATTTTTTCTACTAAATCCTCAAATGCGAATTTTACGAAACTCGTCACACATGTAACTTTAGCACCATAAAAGCTATTCACGTATAAATCCAACTGGAACGCCCATACAAAGTACTTAGAGTCACTTAGCTAATAACTTGTTATAAGAGTTACCGCAATCAGACCACACAGAGGACGAAATTACATCCAGAAGGTTTTTGGGCAACTGTATAACCAAAATAAAACATGAATTTTGCGAATTTGGTTTTAAATAATTTTCAACCATCCTAGTTTTAAAATTAAGAGTGTATTTGGAAATAATTCTACGACGCATTTATACAGTCTTCATATGTGTTGTTGATTATTTTTATAGCTATTTAAGATAATAAAAATGACTTCATACGATGAAGACATTTTGGGTTCGTATCCAGGTGGCAACTAAATACTTTTTAACAGATGAATTATTATGTTTATCTTTCTTCAAATTTAGTTTACTTAACTTTCATACATCAGTGTTAGTACCAGAATTCCATTATGAAGCGCTAGTTATGCCCCGATAGACATATTTCTATAATAAATTATTGCGTTTAAAGCAACTTTCACTCCTGTCCCTGTCCGCATTCACTCTCCTCTCGATACATTTTCAAGATTCCCTCTTCTATAGAACATACTTCCCAAGTAAATAAACTCATCTACTTGTTCCAAACATTCGTTACCTATTTATATTTCACACGTTGTCTTTAAAGTAAAAGATCAGAGTAAAAAAATGAGTCATTTTATGTAATATTGTCACGTGTCGTGGCTGCGGGAGGAATTAATGAAAACGCCGAAAATTATTTACTGATTTATTAATAACTGATTATTTGATGTACAAAGTAACTTAACACTAAATTATACCGTTTCATAATGTATCACTCGTAAATAGATACGTTTTTATCGCTTCAACAATTGAATATTTACTAGACCATTCTATAGCATGTATTATACGCTTCAGCTTATTCTGCTACGTAAGAACATTTACGGAATATTCGCTGTCGAATTATTGCTCGGTTGGCCACCCTGGCCTCCACAGCTCGCGGCTGCCTTCGCTTTGGTTTCGCTGTCAAGCGCGCTAAAACAACAACAACTCGCACGCGGCCTGGCCCGTATTTATATCCAGCCGATGCTGGTATCCTACCTTCCAGGCATCCCAGTGATTAGGAGAACTTTCTCGTGGCTTCCAGGCTTTTATAGATTTTTCTCGATGCTTCCCGAAAGCCGTAGATAACGCTAGGCCGTTCTGGAGTCTTCTATAGTGTTGTGACCAATTCAAACAACTGCCACTGGACGGAGTGCGTAATTTTTTTAAGCCTGGTTACAATATGTAGGTATGTTTATTTTATATTATGTGAATTGCAATGAAAACCTGAGACTATTATTCACGAATTTTATACGAAAACTATCATTTACGATTTTAAAATTTTCTGTGTATACTTTTCTGGGATGTTCTGCCATGTATATGAGACATCTCTGGCCAACGTCAGAGGAATATCCCAGAAAACTATACACAGAAGATTCTGAACGGCCGTGAAAACCTGAGAATATTAATTTTAAAATTTATTGCAACAAATGGTGATAGCTTAAAATTATATGTAATAGATGTTTCACTGTTATAGAAATAATAAGACATTATGATTTAAAAATTTGAACTGAAAGTGCAAGGTTGATATATTGTTACACATTTTCCAAGCAAGAGATAATTTTTGGGTTGAGACTCGCTGATAAGTATAATATATTTTTTACCTGTGTGTATTCTTGCAGATCATTACCATTTTGAATGCTTCACAACACCCATTTTCTTGACAATAATCTGAACTCCTGGATTACATAATATCATAATTTCTTTATTGACGAAAATTCTCTTAGGTATAACATCCGTTAATATGGGTCAATAATTTTATTTTATTTGCTTGTTCACCAGTTGCATCATGTACGTAGGTATATGCCTAATCATTGTGAAGGACATTTTTAACTTCATATATGATCGCATTTATTTTAAAATAGAGATGCGAACTCGGAATACGTGTCACATCAATATTCTTATTATTTTCAAATTAAGCTAAATGCTTGTACAATGAAAATAGGACTAACTTGCTAGTCTGGAGTGACGTTCGAACCCGCGACCTTTAGATCACGAGGCGAAAGTCTTTATCACAAGACCAACAAGCTACTCATTGGATTGATACATTTAATGAAATGTATTATAATGAAAAAGTAATCCTATATTAGTGTTCAAATTAATTCGTGTTCAGTGACTTTGTAAATTATTTATAATAAATAAATCAATCTAAAAATTTATAATTATGATTCTATGCATGCATTCTATGAAATATGCATATTTCTAGAGCAAAATAAACACACTAGTCATTTTGATATCAGATTTTAAGTGAATAAAGTTTTTTTTTCGTTTTTTTGCCAAGTACTCTGTAACGGTGTCATTAAAAACGAAATAAAATAACCCTCTAATTGATAAATTAAATTTGCTAAATTTATTAAAAATATTTTTTAATTTTCAATAGCGATGCCGGGATTAAAGGTGTTGACGCGATATAGGGGTGGGACCGAAAAATAATACTCATGTCTCTCCAGTAAGCTTTTCATTGTCATTTATTACCATTAGGGTCCCGTCTATTCGTATGGAAACATTTTTTCTGGAGCTGGATGAGTCACGACTCTCCTCTCGAGGTTTATCTTTTAGTGACGCGGCTTCATTTGTTTTGTCTGTCTTTATTCATTTATCTAATCCATTAACTTTGAAATGATCCAGAGATGCTAAACGTTTAGTAGAAGAAAAAAATACAGGCATTCCACTTACATGGACATGTTTTTTTGAAAAGATTGGAATAAAATATTTATTTCAATCTTTCTAGTAAATACTCCGAAATAGGTTGCTCTAGGCGTTTGTAGAAGTTTCTCGAATATTGTAGATAATATAATAGTGTGGTAGACTGTACTAGAGACTTGTATGTTATTGTAGTCATTGACAAATTACGAGGCATTCTGTAGTAATCGTTATTACAGTTTCGTTATAATACGCTTAAAAAAATATATTTTTTAAATTCCACTTAAAAAATATACATTTATCATTGCTAGCTGCGAAAGCTATGTAAACTATATTGTTGTCTCTAAGAAAGTCCATTCAAATATATGAAAGAAACTGATTTAGAACATATATACATGTTTAAAAAAATTTATTACGTATGGATGTTCTCACGGCGGAATTGTTGAACTTTGCATTGTGTAAAGTGATCACTTAAGCGAGATCATACAGGTTATTAACCCCTAACCGCTCTATTAAGACTTTCATACCATACCCATATAAAAAATAGCTTTATTCCTGTGAAACTTTTTTATTAGAAATTGTAATGTTTAGATTTCATTTATGTAGCACAAATCTCATTCTAGTTTCATAATAACAGTCTTACAAAATAATATTATGTAAGCTACCTACTAGTCGTAAACTGCAAAAATCTATTTTTTTTTTTACTTTTTTTCGCGCGTCTTAAAAAAAAATCTTGTGTTTATCTCAGCAAATATTAATTACCATTTCCAATTTAATTCCAATGGTTCATTTTATAAGCATGGCTTCTGAATAAAAATCATGAATTGACTTTTTTTCAAACTTTCCTAGAACACACTTCCATTCATTGATAATACTGATGGAGAAATTTGGCAACGCTTCAGATGCTGGCAAAAACTTTGATTTCATCTAATTTTACTCATAAATACGGTGCCAACAATCTTGGCGTAAGAAATAATCGTTTTTCTCAACATTTATTTGGAGAAATGATTATCCAATGCCATTAATTATATTTATTCTTTGATTTTCACATAGTAACCTTTTGATATCTGCTACTAGATAACTTACTTAACTGTTGTAATCTTACCAGATAATTAATTAATATCTACAGTTAATTTAAGACTTTGCAATTATGGCCAATAAGAATATGTCAAAGAAAGACTAGCGGTACATAATGGCGGGCTAGTGCTAACCCTGATGTGTGGAAGTGAAGCCTGGAATTAGCAAAAGAGGAATGAAAGTAGACTGAACGCGGTGGAAATGCAGTCACTAAGATGCTTGTGTGGAAAATCTTTGGTCGATAGAGTGGGGAATGAACAAATTAGACGTGAATGGAATGCTGGTCGTAGTGTGGTAGATAGAATAAAGAAAGGAGTGCTGAGATGGTTTGGTCATGTGGAACGTATGAACGAGGAAAGTATGGTTAAGAAAACATATGAGGCGAGTGTTAAAGGTAACAAGAATAGAAGGCGTCTGCGAAAGACCTGGAATGATCAGATACTACAAGTACTTGAGGATGGCTCTGTTAAAAGCCGCAACAAGCGTAGAACTTGTATGAGAAGATGTATGAATTTGGCCGAAGCAAAAGTGATGTGCCGGGATAGAAGAGTGTGGCGTTCAATCCTTTCAGCCTACCCCTGCGGGGAAACGGTGTGATGGTTAGTTAGTTAGTTAGTTTAATTTAAGTATTTAAAAAAATCATTTACACCTCCGTATACTAGATGATAAACCCGTGTCGTGGATGGTTTCAATGTTTGATTATATTTTAAAAAAATTGCAGGATTAGAAAGAATTATGCACTTTCAAAACCGCTCGAAATAACTTTGCATATTTTGTATGTTCTCGAAGCGTCGCGATGCGGCCTTTATCTATAAAAGAAAACCGGCCAGCTACTGTGCCATCGGTCTTTGTTTGGCGTTTGATCAACGCGTCATTAACAGCTATATACCGCAGCGAAAACAGTTGGACATAGCGTAAACTAAGTGATAAATATTGAACGAGTACCTAACGACTGGCGAGAAGTATTTGAGTGCGAAATTGAACGGAATATTCGAGAAAGTGATCGATGCAATAGAAACAGCGTTATAAAATGTGTTTTTTAGACGAGTGACTAGAGATAGTAAGTGTGAATTAAGAACTTGGATAAAAATATATTTAATTTTGATAATATTATAAAATACATTAAAAATATATATAATAATATATATTTTTAATGTATTTTATATTTTTAATTTTTATACTCATATTTTAATGCTTATACCTGATACTTTCACTGCTTATACCTTTTATTACTTATACATGTACCTACTTCATATTCACATATTTAATATTTTACTGCTTACTTTTGATATTGTTTAATGTATATACTCTTTGAATTTAATGTTTTTTTTTATGTAAAAGCCTGTAATGGGCATATATAAGTAAATAAATAAATAAGAGTATGAAATATTCTACAAACATAATAAGAACATTGCTCTGGTTTAATTTGTGTCCAGTGACTTTTTGATGAAAATTATAAATAAATAAAAAAGTGTTTCATTTGCGACTCACAGCCACGTCCTGTGACAATATTTTATTTCAGTTTACTCATTTTTACTATGTGATTATAGTTGACTAATAGTAAATCATTCAATACAAAAATACTGCCCTATTCGATATCCATAGCAAGGGTTACATGAAAAGTACATTTATTATTTATGAACAATGTTAATCATTTTTATCGATAGTAAAAGTACACACAGTATGTAAATAAAGTGTTTGGCGTAAAATTTACAATAATTACTTTGATTTTTATAATGTAAAGGTAATTTAATTAGTGGTCTTATCACTAGAGACAAAAGGGAATACATTTCTTAATAACTGTATCGTATGTTGTTTCACGCAGCAGGTTTTTTGATTGTATATTAAAAATTGTATGTAAATTGTATATAAAAACAAAATGTTATTTCGATAATGTATACATTAACTAGTATATGTATGCACTAAGTATGAAGTTAGGTAAAGTACTATCTGTAACCCGTCAAAAATGACAATACTTTTACAAGCCGGTTTCTAAAGCATTTATTTAACATGTATTGAAACGAATGAATTTGTCGTAATCGATATAAGTTACTATAATGATAGTCCAACGTTTTACAAAAAATAAATCATAAATATTGAAAAAAAATGCAAACTTTGATGTCGCATTTCTATCATACTATTCATTACTATTGATATTAGACCATGATAGCTTGAACATTTTTGATTCACAATCAAGGCAGGAATACAGTACTGCGAGGTTATTACTGTTTTCCAAATAACCCTGCATAAGTCTTCAGGTAAAAATTTTACCATCACTTAAAGCGATGAAAGTTTGCAGTCTTTAATTTTTCTACTAAAAACAGTTTTTTTTAAACAAGTGTAAAATAAATTTCATCTGCGACAAACTTCGGGGACCGCTTCCCTGCGATAACATCTTAAATAGACCAAAGTAATTTTACTGATTTTCCCTCTTGATTCTGTGTCAACTGACGCCTTAAAAGATTCTGAAAATTTCATTTCGGAAAATCGTCATAAACAAATATTGAATATTCGCGCCGTTCCCGATGTGAGCCTCGGCGGAGCTTCCCTTAAATTATTTCTCAGGCACCTCCTTTCCTCGCGACACGGGTCGTTAAAATTGTTTTCCTCGGAGCTCGGGGAAAATTTTTATTTGAGCTTTCACAAAAATGAAAAAACAAAGTGTTAATTATTTTAAGTATAGCGTTATTTCACGTTTAAATTCTCGCGCAAAACGCTCCAAGTGACTGTTGTAATTCTCTTTCGGAAAAATATTTTGGGCAAACGATGAATAATGACAATAAATGAATAAAGAATGGACAATGATTTTATTTTAATCTTCCTTTATTACGTTGAGAGCGGACGCGATAAGTTTGTCTCGATAAAAAATATCAGAAGTTTGTAAAATTGATAACGATATTACTTTTGAAATTCACTAACTGTTAATATTTAATCTCCTTATACATATGTAGAGAGCTCCTGTCGAGTGTTAGTCAAGAAGATCTCAAAACTCAAAACTCAGGAAGGTCCGGTAGGACCGGTTCTAGACAATGGACATTGGTACAGACGCTAAAACCATGAGTTCTGTGGTTTGGTTAGGAGCCAAGCCTCGCAACATTTATAAAATTGGGAAGAATTAATAGAGTTGCTGTATTATATATAAATAGAGCAATTGTCTAAGATCACTTTTGAGTTGAGAAAATTATTTTAGATCTTTTAATTAAGGTAGTAAATAATAAATGAAATTTCAATATCAACAGAAAACCAACCCATACTTAAATATTCTGTACTTAATTCTTATACTTAAATTCTTACTTAAATTCCTTATATAGATACTTAAATTCCATACGATTCTTTACACCACATCGCACACAAAATGGCCAGTTTCCATTCTCTATGAAACCGATGCATGAACGTTCCCCTTAGTACTTTAAATTATAATTATGAACTTAACACAATAAAACAAATAGCTAACAATAATGGTTATAATGATACAATGATAGATGAAATGTTAAAAAATAAAATAAAAATGAACTTGAAACAGAAACACATATTATACTCAGCATGTAATAATAATGAAATTAAAAATAAATCTTGGCGTAAAATTCTATATACAGGTTCACTAACCCAGAAAATTTCCCACATCTTACCTTCCCATATACAACCTGCATATTAAGTCAACAACAATTCAGGAAAATTTTTAGATAACTCAAAATCAAAAGTAAACTTTTAAAAAAAAGCCGAGTGTACGAAATCACATATGGTGACTGCGATATGAAATACGTTGGTCAAACCGAGAGAAATGTTAAAATAAGAATAAAAGAACGTCGTTGCGGTCTGGTTAATAATTATTTTTCAGAATTTTCTAACCACATTAGTAACATTTATCACTCTTTCCATTCTCACGTACTTAACCTATTATACCCTGTTAAATATAAAGGCCAAATAATTAACAATCTCGAAAATTTAGAAATACAAAAAAATTTAATTCTAATAAAACTCTAATCATTAACATAATATTCCAAAATTCTTCACCGCTCCTCACTTTGTTCCCGTTAACTCAAAGCCCACTCTCAGCGAATCTCCTCCCTCAAACATAACTCCACCCACGTCTATCAGTACCTTAGATAATTAATTTTACTCTTTTGCTTTAGTCATAAACTCACAACTGGTTGTATTAACAACAAGTATGTATTTTATATATTTAATTATAATATTGAGTCATTCCACAAAGTTATCGCCAATTTAATAAATAATATGAGTTTCTGTATCATGTGGAAAGAATGATTCAACAACAAGCACCGAAGTCCCTACCGAATTCAAGTAAAATAGGGCAATAGATAGACGGAGCGGCAATGTTCTCAAACACATATCTTGGAGATGCAGAACTGCAGAGAGCTAGAACAATACCGAGATGAATGGAGGAGGCCAAAACCCCCCAGGAGCCGTTGAGGCAACAGTGAATGATTATGATACACAGATAACTTTGTATTTAACAACTTGCTTCACTATTCAATGATTCCAGTACATAAAATGATGCCAGCTCATGAATAATGTAAGCCCTGGGCCATCGCGTAAAAAGATTTCTATATACGTTTCTCATATTCATACTTAATTTCATCTATGTGAGATTTATATGATTTATCTTAATTATAATAATCATCAGTCTGTGGATAAATGTAGTAATTGTGTTCTCAGAACATACTTATAAAAAATAAAATTAAACGTTAAAATGTGAGTAATAATTGAAGACCCCATGGAAGAAGTTGTTAACTAACATTCAAGTCATTTTGAGATAATTGGACATTTTCATTTCGCCTTTGATAAATATGTCTTATTGCTAATTCAAAATATTTTTTTATTGATTTATGTCACTAAAATAGAAAAAAAAAGTATTTACAAAGTAAAAAAATATATTTATGCACAAGAAAATAAAAATATACTAATTTTCCCCAAAAAAATGTAGTTAACGACCATTTTTTCGCCACTGGAACTCATTTTTAATTGAATAACACCTTTTTTAAAATTGGTAAAACACGAACATCAAACAACCCTTCAAAATCTATACATTTTTACCATCCATTATCCAAAATTACAAAATACCTAGCATGTTAATTAATAATACAAAACATGGTATGTACCATTTAAAATAATTTAAAAATAATATATACCTTAGTACATATTATAAAAGTCTTCAAATAAAAACAAATACATGACAGTACTGCCAGATTAAAATTTATATTATCCATAAATATTCCAATCAAATTAAAAGGCGTGTTGATTTCAGAAGGATGGCATTATTGAATTATTGATCATGTTCTTCCCATTAGTATTTGATTTGATTTTTATTAAAAAGTGTAGTTAACACCTTTCCCTTCCTTCATCCCTATGATTTGAACATGTTCTAATTATTTTTAAGTTCTGAACTTATTTCCAATGGAAATAGCAGTATTTAAATAGCAGTAAATAACAGTAATAAAAAAGTACAATATTTAGTTAAGACGGCTTATTAACTCATTTTTGACAAAAATGTTAGTTAACAACTTCTTGCCACGGGGTCTTCAGTTATTACTCAATTCACCGTAAAGGCAATAATAATAGAGGTCTATAAATGTTATTCATTTTCATTTATTTGTCCAGCTGTATTTCAATCACAGAATTTTCTCGGGAGCTCTTTTGAAATCGACGCTCTCCTTGCAATAACTAGCGCCTCCGAGTTTCGCACCCCCACCCTGTACTTGCACGTCGCCGGCAGGTGGGTATAAAAGACTACTTCTATTATAACTTCCTCCGTCTCTCAGCACTACTTCTCGATTACCTCAATTCCTCCAGGTCACATAGCTCCCTGGCCCGCATATTTCACGGGAAACGCATTTCGACTCGATTTATTGGAAAACCTCGGCGGGGAGTATTATTTTCAATTTCCCATGTACGTATGAGAGCTCGAAAAAATGGCGTTTCTACATTTTTCTCCATTATGAGAATAAATGTTGATTTCAGACATTTCCACGCGATGTATGAAAATTTATTGGCGCGCGATGTTGAAACTCCCCAAGAGCTTCTTGATCTACGCGCGCTTTTAAATTTTACGCTCATAATGTGTAAAATGAAAAAGCATAAATTACTATTAATAATATATCATACAGTATGTTTTCACGTTTAGAAATTTGATTCCTACAAGAATTCAAATATAATTCGGTGCTAATAATTTCAATAAGACTAATAACGATTGTCATTTATAATCTTTGTTTTTTAAATAAATAATATTAAATGTCCAGCCAAAATGTATAAACAAATAAGTATACAAAAATATAAATCAATAAACATGAAAAAAACTAAATAAAATCCATAAACATAAACATCTTATGCGTTTAAATTACTATGATAGTTGTTTAAGTTTTTTCAAAAAATAAGTCAGAAATATTGAAAAAAACGCAATATTATATACTGCATATCTCCTTGACTATTGATATTAGGTCATGATTGCTTGAACATTTCCGAATCATTATCAAGACAGGAATCCACCTCTAAAATGTTTGCTACTACTGAGATAACCTGTGTAGTCGGTGCACCTGTATCGAATTAAATAAAATAATTTGGTCTATTTTTTTTTATACGGCCTGCCGTAATAATGATGATGATGATGTTCATTTTGGTCCAGCATCTTGTATTTTCATAGTTTTACATTTTTAATTTGTTGTAATTTTTTTGGGTCGCAATACTAGGATTGGTCTGCAATTACTCGATTTCTCCACTCCACGTGTTATTACAGGAAGAATTAAAGAAAACGCTGAGATTTAATACCCGACTTATTGAATACCGATTAATTAATTAAACTAATATACAAGGTCACTTATCACTATTAAATGTAACGCTATTCCTTAGATAAAACTGTTTCGCAAATTTACCGCTTATAAATTTACACTTTATATTCGCTTTGACACTATATTCACTATTTCCCAGAATATTCCATCCAATTTCCGCACTTATTCATTTCGCTTAGAATTATGGCTCGCCTGGCCGTTCTGGCAAATCGCGACTCGCGGCTACCTTCGTTTCTGTTATCGCTGTCAGACGCGCCCGGAAAATAACTCAACTCTGACTCCCGCTTGTCGTATTTATATCGGCAAATGCTGCTCGAAATATCGAAACATTTCCCGCGTTTTCGAGAAGTTCCTCGCGTTTCCAGACTTTCCTGGAAAGTTGCAGACGTCACTCGAAAGTTGGAGGTGATTCCAGATCCTTCGGTAGTATTGTGCCAACTTCAAACAACTGTCACTTTGACAGAAGTGCCTGATTCTTTTTTTAGCCTCATTACAATACCTTACCTTAGATTTTACAACATTGATTCTCAGTTTACAAACTCATACGTTTCGTTTACATAAGCCGTATGTAGATATCCGTGTGCGCTATATCATACACGGGGTATTCATTAAATAATGCTGAGGTTCAAACTTTACGAAGTTCACAATTCAAAACACACGCACAATTCGTAGTTCACAGTTCACATCAACAACATCGTCACAACCGCGGGATACAGAGATGGAAAATGTTCCACCGAATACACAAAGTTTCACCCGAATACACAAGTTCCACTGAAAGCACACGTCTGGTGTGGTTTTATGTGTAATCGCTTCGTTGGACTGCCATTACGGAATAAAACCTAAAAGTGTGGAACGAAATCTAACATCACTCCGTTCGAGAGCTACAAATTGAAAATGAGTATAAAGTTTTATAAATTTTTTAGGTAGGTACTTATTAAATCTAAATATTTAAAGTTTTACTAAGAGAAAATCTTTTATTTCAATTTTTTTTAACTAGCCGTACGCCCGTGAAAATCACTTTTATTTGGTGGGCGACCATTGCGTGTTACCTGAGTCATTACGTGTTGCGCGCTGATTGCATGACACACTCTTATTATTTTAAGTTGTAATTAGAGCTTCATTCCAGCAAGTTACGGACGTTACGGACAGGCAGGTAACGAACTTATTTATTTAGATACTTCCCTATATGGTTACTTTATTAACACTGTTATTTAAATTGAGATATGTCTCAGATATTTATTTTTACTAAATCTTAATACTATGTACACGTATTGAGATATTTTTCTGGAAATGTACATAATTGAGATCAATTTTTAGAGAGTAGAAAGAGACAAAAGCTGGAAATGTACATACTTAATACTTGGAGATAAATTTTAATTTGGTATTAGAAAGGGCCAAAAACTCGTGCTTGAGTACACAACATTCAATTTGACAGAGTACAAAGACAAAGATTACAACCTTAAACTATAAATATATAATTTCTATTCCGAAATGTTAGATAAACAGATTATATTCAATTACAAAAGTCTGATCCGTTTATATTGCTGACGGGAAAAATCATGTCCAAGTGCCATTACTCACTTACAAGAGACAACTTAAAAAAGCAGGATTCATCGCATATTTCTAGATAAATAGCTGTAATTGGAGGTTCATTTCAGCAAATTACGGACGATACGGACAAAAGACAAAAAAATTATTATATTTAGATACTTCACTATATGGGTACCTTACAGAAAACCTTATTTACATTGTAATATGTCTCAGAGATTTATTTTTACTAAATCTTAGTACTATGTATATGTATTAAGATTTTTATCTGGAAATGAACATATTTTTTGATTTTTTATACGTTTATATTGCTGATGGGAGAAATCAAGTCCAAGTACCATAAAATACTTTCAATCTACAAATTACACGCGAATAGACGCGGCAAGAAATATATCACAATGAAAATGTAAAACGTAAAATCTGGATTCATTACATATTTCTAGAACGCCATAAAAAAGTTATTTCAATATGCCTTACAACTAAAAAGAGAAATTTTACTACAATTGCAGAATTGATGCCTTAAATCATTTGATTAACTGCTTTCGCTTATTGCTAAACAAAAAAAGGACAAGATACTATAGAAAAGATGCTAGTCCACCTTTGCTCAAAGATATCTTAGTAAAGAGTCTCACTAACAAAAGGGCTGCGCGCGTAAGAATATATATATAAATATATTATAGAGATATATATATATATATATATATATATTATATATAACATACATACTATATTCATGTTGCACGCGGCAGACCTGCCATGTATAAGCCGCACTGCACAATGCGTCGCACGTGGCAGTAGGTTTTTAGGTTCAGCACTTTTCAATACAAATCGCGCTAGTGGGTTATGGCTTTATCTGACAGATGAAACATAAATGGTCAAAGGATTGACTTATGATTTGCAACAAGCGTAAAGTGATAAGTAAGACGGCGAATGTTTAAGATATTTTAAATACATAGGAACCACGAATTTCAATATTGAATGCATATGTACATAATTGTAAAAATTAATTAAATAATATCGAGAAGTGAGTGACTACGGGGAATATGATGAATGGTGATTTGAGCGCAATAGTTTCTAATGGACACATGTCTACGGAGGCAAAATAAGCGTACATTATGGAATGCTGGTACCAACGCTGAAGTATGGAGATGAAGCCTGGAGCTGGCAGAAGAGGAACGAAAAAGACTGAATGCAGTGGAGATGAAATCTCTTAGACGTTTGTGCGGAAATTCCATTTATGATAGAGTAAAGAACGAAGATATTAAAGATTAAAGAAAAATGTAAAGCTGATCTTAGCATAATTAATAGAATTTAAAAAGGGTTGTTTAGATGGTTTGGGCATGTTGAGCGAATGAATGAGGAAAAAATGGTACGAAAGATACATAACGCAATTGTTGATGGCGCCAGAAAGAGAGGGCAACCGCGGAAGACGTGGCATGACCAGATTAACCAGGTACTGGAAGATGGTCCCATTAGAAGCCTCAACAACCGATGAAGCGAGAGTTGTATGTCAGGACAGAAGAATGTGGCGTTATATCCTTACTTAGCAATATTTACTGCACAGCACTCTTCTAAATGATAAAACCGTAATTTTTCATCTTTACTTTCTTATTTTTAATAAAATTTTCATTTTCATGCTGCGAAAACATCAAAACATCAAGAAGATTCAAAATAAATTATAAGCAATGGCTTTGATTAAATCTCGCGAGTTTTGCAGAAGTGTGTTTCCGCCTGAGAAATTGCCGTGAATTTTAAAATACATTAGTCAAAATAGATTGTTAATTTACCGAGGCTTGTTCACTTAAACGGAACAACTCGAAATGTGTAACTCTCAAACAATATCTCGTCATTTAATTCCGCGAGGAATCTGTTCCGTCTCGTCATCCCGCCTGGCGAGAGGGCGGAAGGGGAATCCAGGTTTACTTCGCTTCATCCAAACAACCCCTGAGGGACGGGTGACTCAAATAAAATTGCACACATTCAGGCGTCCTAAAAAGAAATATTATTTTTTCAAACAAGGAAAATATGATGAATTCAGAATATTTTGAATTTGTTCAAATCTTTCAGAACAGTGCTGGATTTTTGTCACAGAGACATTACTAATCAATTAATATATATTATAGATATCTCACAGAGACGAAACTGTATTTCTTATGGGAAAGTAGGTATAGAAGTCATTTGGGTGTACATAGGACTATTTTCTGTGTACACCCATATGACTATAATATTTCCTGGCGTATCCTAGTGTAATGCAAGTAATTCAGATGAATTTCATTACACAGAAAAAAGTATATTGCTTTCAAAATTCCGTAAATCAATTGTAGATTTTCTCATTAGCGACATTAACGATATTAAAATAATCAGCGACATCTGTGGGGGTTTAGGGGAATGAAAATGGCTTTGTACAGGCTGCATGGAAAGGCGGTTACAAGTCATATGTGAAAGCTTGTCATACAATTTAAAATATTAGGTCCTTACATATGAAATTCACGTTTTGCCGTACTGGCAAATTTGATCTCAAATATCTTCTCTTTGGTTAAGAATTCCAAATCCAAATTTATACAGCTATTTACTCATGTATTTGTGTTTTGAAAATTATAATTCATTTGTTTTTTCCTCAATTGTTTTTTTCTTTGCGTCACTCAGTTTACAAAATGAAAAACTTGAAATATCGCGTTATTTACGAGTACGAGTTCCACCGTGGTACCAGTGCTGCAGAAACGGCTCGAAGAATTAATGATGTGTATGGCGACGGTGCCGCAAAAGAAAGCACAGTGCGTTTTTTGGTTCCAACGTTTTTGTTCTGGAAATTTCGACCTGCAGAACAAGCCCCGTGGACGGCCGGAGACCAAAGTTGATAATGAAGAATTTAAGGCTATTGTGGAAGCGGATCCATCGAAAACCACATCCGAGTTAGCTGCAGGCTGCGGTGTTAGTGATAAAACTGTTTTAATCCACTTGAAGCAAATTGGTAAGGTGAAAAAGCTTGAAAGGTGGGTACCTCACGAATTGAGTGAAGCAAATCAACAAACGCGCGTTGACTGCTGCGTTGCATTACTCAACCGGCACAATAATGAAGGGATTTTAAATCGAATCATTACCTGTGATGAAAAGTGGATTCTGTACGATAATCGGAAGCGCTCATCGCAATAGCTGAACCCTGCCGAACCAGCCAAACCATGCCCCAAGCGAAAATTGACTCCAAAAAAGTTACTTGTGAGCGTTTGGTGGACTAGTGCTGGTGTCGTTCACTACAGCTTTCTTAAATCTGGCCAGACGATTACGGCAGATGTCTATTGTCAGCAACTGCAAACCATGATGGAAAAGCTAGCTGCTAAACAACCGAGGCTGGTTAATCGCTCTAGGCCCCTGCTGCTTCATGATAACGCTAGACCACACACTGCACAACAGACGGCTACCAAATTAGAGGAGCGTCAATTGGAATGTCTAAGACATCCACCGTACTCTCCGGACCTTGCCCCAACAGATTACCATTTTTTTCGAAATTTGGATAACTTCTTGCAAAGGAAAAAATTCAACTCCGATGGGGCAGTCCAAACCGCCTTCAAAGATTTTATTGATTCCCGTCCGAATGGTTTTTTAATTAAAGGGATCGATGAACTACCTATGAGATGGCAAAAGTGCATAGATAGCAATGGTACATACTTTGATTAAATAAATATATTATAATAAAAAAAATCGGCTTTATGTTCCTCCCATACTAAACGTCAATTTCATATGTAAGGACCTAATATGTATATACAACTTCCAAAAAATTAGTAGGCGTGGTATATTCTATCATGGGTGGAAATGGCGAATGTTACATTGTGTAAAGTGATCACTTAAGCCAACGATAGGTCATAAGTCCTATGTACACCCAAATGACTTCTATACCTACTTTCCCATAAGAAATATAGTTTCGTCTCTGTGAGATATCTATAATTTACATTAATTGGTTAATATGATGAATTCGTCTGAAGAAATTTACGGGGCATTTTAATTCGTGTATTATACGTTACGGTACACAATATTTTCAAAATATTTCAACTTTTCACTATTTGGAACTATTAGGTCCTTACATATGAAATTGGCGTTTTGCCGTACTGGCAAATTTGATCTCAAATATCTTCTCTTTGGTTAGGAATTCCAAATCCAAATTTATACAGCTATTTACTCATGTATTTGTGTTTTGAAAATTATAATTTATTTGTTTTTTCCTCAATTGTTTTTTTCTTTGCGTCACTCAGTTTACAAAATGAAAAACTTGAAATATCGCGTTATTTACGAGTACGAGTTCCACCGTGGCACCAGTGCTGCAGAAAAGGCTCGAAGGATTAATGATGTGTATGGCGACGGTGCCGCAAAAGAAAACACAGTGCGTTTTTGGTTCCAACGTTTTCGTTCTGGAAATTTCGACCTGCAAAACAAGCCCCGTGGACGGCCGGAGACCAAAGTTGATAATGAAGAATTGAAGGCTATTGTGGAAGCGGATCCATCGCAAACCACATCCGCGTTAGCTGCAGGCTGCGGTGTTAGTGATAAAACTGTTTTAATCCACTTGAAGCAAATTGGTAAGGTGAAAAAGCTTGAAAGGTGGGTACCTCACGAATTGAGTGAAGCAAATCAACAAACGCGCGTTGACTGCTGCGTTGCATTACTCAACCGGCACAATAATGAAGGGATTTTAAATCGAATCATTACCTGTGATTAAAAGTGGATCCTGTACGATAATCGGAAGTGCTCATCGCAATGGCTGAACCCTGCCGAACCAGCCAAACCATGCCCCAAGCGAAAATTGACTCCAAAAGTTACTTGTGAGCGTTTGGTGGACTAGTGCTGGTGTCGTTCACTACAGCTTTCTTAAATCTGGCCAGACAATTACGGCAGATGTCTATTGTCAGCAACTGCAAACCATGATGGAAAAGCTAGCTGCTAAACAACCGAGGCTGGTTAATCGCTCTAGGCCACTGCTGCTTCATGATAACGCTAGACCACACACACTGCACAACAGACGGCTACCAAATTAGAGGAGCTTCAATTGGAATGTCTAAGACATCCACCGTACTCTCCGGACCTTGCCCCAACAGATTACCATTTTTTTCGAAATTTGGATCATTCTTCAAGGAAAAAATTCACCACTACTCCGATGGTCAGGTTCCCACAACCGCCCTCAAAGATTTTATTGATTCCCGTCCGAATGGTTTTTTTAGTAAAGGGATCGATGAACTACCTATGAGATGGCAAAAGTGCATAGATAGCAATGGTACATACTTTGATTAAATAAATATATTATAATAAAAAAAAATCGGCTTTATGTTCCTCCCATACTAAACGCCAATTTCATATGTAAGGACCTAATATTACGAGTATTTTTTTAGAATATCTTTACTAGTTTGTGTAACTATTATACGTCATATATTTATTATTTCAATAAATAATTTATTTATTTATTTATTTGGTTAATGTAAAATTTAAGAAACTTAACTTTTCAATATAATATAATTAATACACATTTATATTACACGCTTATCCACTTTTAAATAAGAATTTACTCTCGTGTTTAAAAGTGGGGGGCATTATCATATATGTATACATCTACTGTTAATGTAATCATTAGTGTAAGACATTAAATTAAATAAGTAAGATATAGACAAAGAAATATTAGATTAAGTTACAAAAATTAAGACATTAAATTAGGTAAATAAGATATAAACAGTAAAAGAATACAAAAATGTAAGACATTAGATTAAGTAAATAAGATATACACAAGGAAACGTTAAATTAAGTTATAAAAATTAAAAACAAAGAAGGTATTGTAATAACATTTAAAAATATGTATACATTGATTGTTTTTGGTAAGATTTTTTCATTGAGTTATTTTCACTGTTTTTTGTAGAAGATTTTTCAATTAAATTTGAATTTTCCATAACTTTTTTCCGTCTTCATTTCATTGGGAAGAGCATTATAGTATGATACTCCTTGATAGGAGAAATGGTGTTGGGCTGTGCTAGTATTGCATTTAGGTATCAACATTTTTCCAGCTGATCACGGTTTATTACTAAAACATCCAAATGTACTATTATTGATGTACATTTTGTGAATTTGAAGTATCGCAAATTTTTTATAGATTTGTCTAATATTTAGAACGTTAAAAATGTTGAAAAGTTTCCTTATCGGGAATATTGAGGGTTTCCTCAAAATCACTTTGATAATTACTCTCTGAACTATTTCCACTGGTAGTATATTAGACTTAAAGGTCCCACCCCAGCCAATTATACCATACTGTAGAATGAACTGGGCAAATGCAGTATACCATCTTTAGCATGTTTATTGATAAGATATTTCGTAGCCTTATGAATAGGTATATGAGTTTTTCATTCTAGTGACTGTGTTATTTCAACATTTGAATCCTTAAGAGTCGTTCTTCGGTCCATCACGAGGACATTGTACTTGGACTTTGTTATTAGTTGGACTCCAGATGTTCCATGACGCTGCTTCAGCAAAGGATGGGAAGCAGCATTTCATAGCCAACAATATAGCCACAGATGGCAAAATAATTGACCAATGTGAAAAAAGGCCTCGTTTGTCTCATTCATTGTCATGTGAAGAGCGAAGTTTGTTGAAGCTTTTGGCGTTAGCTTTTTTCAGCATTTCTCTAAGTGCCCTATCAATTCCTCCATAGTAGGTAATTTAAGTCAACATGACGATTTTTCAAAAAAATAGCACAAATGTTGCCGCTCAAGCGAATATTTAAGATTCTCAAATATGTTTCATAAATTATGTAAATCCTTTTTTTCGTTAAAAAAAATACAATACTCTATGTTTGCATTTTTTCGCAATTATATGAAATTTTCGCAAAAATTCGCATTTATTTCATATCTGACGTTTTCTGTGGTTAAATGACTCTTTGTGATGATGGTATATGAAAGCAAAGAGCTTTGTTTTACGGAGGAACTAATTTTAAATAATGTATGCCAAATGATTATATTTTTGTAGTCGATCCATAAGAAAAATTATGCAAAATTTTGAACGGATGCATTCTACGCAATTATACAAATATTTGTTTCAGTGGAAAGGAAAATATGCAAAGAGGAAGAATACAAAATTCGGTTAAGACCTATCAAAAGGTTTATGATTGTTTTGAGAGTTGGCAAACAAACCTTCCGTCAAATATATGAATTTTATGATGTGTTCCAGGTTTAATATATTTCAAAGAAAAACAATTTTCTACAGCCTTTTGTATCGTTCATGTGGAACATTACAACAATGAATAAATATTATCCGCTTACGTTTCTCGTTTGGCACATTTCGTTATACGATACTAAATGAACGCCTCCCAAAATTCAACTTACCGAAACTAATTATGTGCCAGCGGCAATATAACGATTAGGGGAAAGATTTCCAGAATCCTGGAGGTTTCCAGCGACTTCCGCTTTCAGGATTAAATGCTCTCATGGTTGAGCCCCTTCGCAACAGGGGATGATTTAAAATGATTGTCAGTCACGGAGTTGAGATTTTCATTTCGATAATAAATAATAAACCGTATTAAATTTCAGTAATTTTTGACCGTAATTCTTTGTATTTAAATTAAAGTTAATGGTCCATACGTCCATCAAGAAACGTATGGTATCAACTTTATCACAATTAAGTGTGCAGTTATCGCATTAAATTATATTATGAAAAAAATAAAAATCCCAATAAATATGCAATTTGCGAACACACATTTTTTTTTAAAAATAGGGATGCGAACACGGAATTCGTGTCACATCAATATTCTTCACAAAAAAAATCTTAAGTCATCAGATAAAAAAAACATTCTGTCAACAGAACCGCACCATTTATTTACCTATGTAGATTGGTAAGAGAGTTTATTGAAATATACAAACATCAAAGCTGCAAAAGTGACCACATTTGCAAATCGTCAAATATACGGAAACCTTCGAATTGACTCGTTCTCTTAAAAAAAAAGGCACAAACGTAATAAAGATAACTTAATCAATTAATACGGCAATCTTACATTATTTTAAACTAGCCTACCTGTCAATAATAATGGCACTTTTACATGTCAGTTCCTAAGGAATAAATATCTATTTATTTAAATATATATATATAATAATTATATATATGATATATCTATCATATATATTCTATCTATATATATATAAAAATATAGGAAAAAGCCATTGGCTTTTTTTTCCTGATGAAGAAGCCATTGATTGGCTTTGAAACATGTTGATTTTTTTCAATAAATAAGTGGTTTAAACAAAGTTAATTTATATTAATTATAATTATGTTACCACAAAATAAATTTGCTACATTTGAAGAAGAAAAAATATTTTGGCTGCTACCGGTATTCAAACCACAGATCTTCAATCCATCAGGTAATTGCGCGTCACCAATTACACCATAGCTGCCTCGCACGATGCCGTCAATTTATCGACCTTATTTATATTTGTTATTCTTATTTTTATACATTAAACGGTAAACAAACATCTTAATTTTACTTTTTCTTTAGTTACTTTTCTTTAGACTTTCTTTAGACTTTTTCTCTACTTACCTTCCTGTATTACTTTTTTCTAAGATCGAACAATGAGTCATATTAACCTATCTTCACGATTGTTGAGGTGATACATATCTGAATCAAAATTATTCGAAAAAAACATTACTATTTCTACAAACTTCTCGTCATTTTATGATTATTCTGGACTGGACTACGCAGATTCTAATTTAATGAAAAAATCACATATTAAAATCACGTAATCAAAAATTTAAATTAATTAATTAGAACATCCGAACCGTTCATAGCTCTGCTGAAATTAATACGAAACACATCCACAAAGGCAGCTTTATGAATTACATGTACTAAAACTAATCACGGCACTTTCAAGTATCTTATTACCTTTGTGAACTCAAAGTGAATGATGTTATTAAAATATAATTATCACAATCTTATCAGATTCACATACACTAGAAATTGTAAATCATTCATAAGGAGAAAATATTTCTTAAGAAGTTATACACAAAGCATTGTTAAAAAAATTGTCACTACATATTTTGATCTCTTATTTATCCTGAAGTAACTAAACAGTAAATTATACACGCATTAATTTTTTAAAAATAAAACTAATATTTTATACCCGTCAATATTTTCGTAAGTATTATTTTATTGACGTAAGCATTATATACAGGGTGTCCAGTATCTCGACGTCAAGCCGAAATCGGGTGATAGGCCAAGTCATAATATTTATCAGAAAAATATTTTTAAAGAATTAAGTCATGTGTTTTAAAAATTATAAGCATTTAAAAAATCTACACCCTGTGACGGTCTTTTCACTCTTGTTGCTACAAATCTTTTTTTTTCTTCATTTTTATTATTACGTAATCTTGAATAATGCTTCTGTAAACTTTTGTCCAAAATTCAAAACCTACTGCTCCAGCTTGGAAGAAAAAGTCACATTTTGACCAAACCAAGTATTCAAAATCAATACTTTTCCCAGTTTTAACTGACTTTTTTTATTTTTTATATATTTTTCTGATAACTATTATTACTTGGCCTTACACGCGATTTCGGCTTGACGTCAAAATACGGGACACCCAGTATATGAGCTAAAACTCTCCGTGAACTTGTAAAAAATTAATACATGACATAATAAAATTAATAGCGACCCTTGCGTGTAACCCGAGCCGCACGCAGATTAACTTATCGCACTCGGGCGCCCGGGCCTCAAAAGCGGCTAGTCATCATCATCAGTGTTATTGTTGTAATTCCAGCATGATTTTAGCGTATGGAGAGATACTCGTACACTACAGACATTCAGAATTAGGATAATTGTTTTAAAATGTTTTATTAATTCGTATTCGTACCTACGCAACAGGAATAGTACGCTCGGAAAAATATGTATTAAAAATAACGAAATATTAAAATAACGAACTTATAAAATATTTCTATGGTCTCTGCTAGAGACATCTGTTGATTTTTTCTCATAAGCAAGTTAGTATACCTAGTTTTTGTTGCTAGTAATGATGCAAATATATTAAATTTTTTTAAAGTGTAGTTTTTTTTTAATATTCCTTTTAACGTATATATGACATTTATTTATTTATTAATTAACGCCCTATAGGGCTTTTTCAATAGATAAGTAAATGTACATTAAAAAACAATAAAATTTAAACGTAATAGTGACATAAATAGAAAAAAAACTTAAAATGTAGATTCAAATATATAATGATAAATATAATATCAAGTAAAAAGCAAGTATATAAAAAGCAGAAGCATAAGAAAAACATAACATAATAGAAATTTAAAAACAAAAAAATAATATTATGTTGAGTGAAAATATATAGCACAAGCTTTAAAAGTCATATTATCATAAAAAATATACATACGAATACAAATCAATTATTTAAGTCCAATTCGACAAATACTAGTAATCTTTCAATACACCTTTTAATATATGTTTGAATAATATACAGTTATTGGTAAAGACGTCCAGTTGCTCGTATCTGTTTGCTAGTCTAGGAAGCCTTTACAGTGGGGAATTAAAGATATAATTAGTAGCTGCAGTTTTCACGGCAAAACCTGCATGACTTCTAGTTATGCGAGACGGAACACGCAAGCAGATAGGTTCTAGTAGTTGAAGACAGTCGATAATACCATTTATTAGTTTGTGTAAAAAGAAAAAGTCCGTCACTATTCTTCTAGTCTCTCATTTATCAAGACTTCTCAAAGATCTAAGAATATTGTAATCGATATTACTTGAAGGTATGTTAAGTTGATAATTGATAAATATATATATATATAGTCAATATAAACATTCTTTAGAATTATTACATATCTACTAGAATACACCTGAAAATATATATTCTGCTGACAACATCCAGTAACTGTGTTCTTAGAACGTACTTTCATACAAAATATAATTTAAAAATTGTAAAATGATTTAAATATTTTTTTTAACTGTATTCGTTGAAAAGGGTTATGTTTTTACTACCTTTATAGTAACTCGTGGCTTCTGCTTTCTTGCTTGCCGGCTTGCCGTCGAAATAACTTTGGATCGATTTTTGACACTTTTCCCGTGATATAATCGAGCTGAAACTTTGCAAGCAGACTCGTGGCGACGATCAAGAAGATTTATCAAATTTTCGTTAAAAAAAAATTAATAATTATAGTAGAATTTCGGATTTTTAGAAATTTTAATGTTTTTTTCAAATTGTAATCATTACAAAAGTTTGATTACCAGCAACGGCAGTCCGATAACGTCGCGGAATATTTTCTAAATTTGAATTACTCCGTCGGTATACATAAAAGGTACTACACTACGAATTTCGAAAATTTAAATTGACTGACAAATGTTTTTAGAATTTAATCAATCAAAGCACGAAGTTTCTTATCAAAGCTCAAAACATCTGACATTTTAGAAATATATTAAATTACTGTAAGTTTAGTGTTATGTTATATGTTTTAATTCGTCTTTAATTGTTGTTATATTTTACAAAGAAAGGGAGTATAATAAAAACTTGGTTTTTATGGGTTACTTTTTCTTATTTTAAAAGGGCTATTTCCGTTTTTAAATATAATGTTCGTGATTAATTCCGGCTTTTGTGATACATTTTTTTAATCTCGAGACAGAGATGCTTACACAGCCGTGGAATTATGTATTTAAATGAGCAGCCCCGCAAGCAAGTGCCAGCTCCAGAATAATATCCCAACAACTCTTCCCTCACTTTATGGTCGTGGCGAAAATTTGCATTTTTTTTCGTGCATCACCCTTCTGACAATGCCTTTTTATTTTTCCTTGTTAAATTTCCTCTCCGCTTATTTTCCTTTGCTTGTTAAAATTTCTCAGCTGCTCACGAAGCGTAAATACCTTTATATCCACACAAAATATCACTGCGCAGTGGGTTATTAGACTCCTCCCGAGATATAGACGGCAGACGCTCTGAACTTTAGTTCTGCAAACATTTATTCAATTTGGAAGAGTTTATCAAGAGTTTTTCTTTATTTTTTCACGTGATTTTCAAGTCAAAATGTATTTTTCTACTAAGAAAATGTTTTTATTCAAATATCCTTAAAATATCAGGAGCACATCTTTTATTAGGTCCTTACATATGAAATTGGCGTTTAGTATGGGAGGAACATAAAGCCGATTTTTTTTATTATAATATATTTATTTAATCAAAGTATGTACCATTGCTATCTATGCACTTTTGCCATCTCATAGGTAGTTCATCGATCCCTTTACTAAAAAAATCATTCGGACGGGAATCAATAAAATCTTTGAAGGCAGTTTGGACTGCCCCATCGGAGTTGAATTTTTTCCTTTGCAAGAAGTTATCTTTCACCTTTCAAGCTTTTCACCTTACCAATTTGCTTCTAGTGGATTAAAACAGTTTTATCACTAATACCGCAGCCTGCAGCTAACTCGGATGTGGTTTGCGATGGATCCGCTTCCACAATAGCCTTCAATTCTTCATTATCAACTTTGGTCTCCGGCCGTCCACGGGGCTTGTTCTGCAGGTCGAAATTTCCAGAACGAAAACGTTGGAACCAAAAACGCACTGTGTTTTCTTTTGCGGCACCGTCGCCATACACATCATGAATCCTACGAGCCGTTTCTGCAGCACTGGTGCCACGGTGAAACTCGTACTCGTAAATAACGCGATATTTAAAGTTTTTCATTTTGTAAATTGAGTGACGCAAAGAAAAAAACAATTGAGGAAAAAACAAATGAATTATAATTTTCAAAACACAAATACATGAGTAAATAGCTGTATAAATTTGGATTTGGAATTCTTAACCAAAGAGAAGATATTTGAGATCAAATTTGCCAGTACGGCAAAACGCCAATTTCATATGTAAGGACCTAATATATCAAATTATTTTGAGTATGTCCAAAATTTAACAGCACTAGATTTTTGTCACAGTCATTTTTGTGACATTATTAATCAATCAATGTATATTATAGATGTCTCATTAGCGACATCTGTGGTCATCTAAGAGGAATGAAAAAGTTTTGGGGCCGGCCGCGCTGAGGATTGTTACAGCTCGTACGTGAAACGTGACGAATAATTTAAATATATACAACTTCCAAAAATTAGTAGACATGGTAGTATTCTATCATGGGTGGAAATGGCAAACGTTACATTGTGTAAAGTTAAGCCAGCCGAACGATAGGTCGTAAGGTCTATGTACACCCAAAAGACTTCTATACCTACTTTCTTATAAAAAAATTACACTTTCGTCTCTGTGAGACATCTATAATATACATTGATTCATTTTTTATATTTTTTTTCTGTTTTTTATTATAACTCATTTTCTTATATATGGGGTGTACAAGCAAAGGCAGCAATATCTAAAAAAAATAATGTAATCATTGAGGATTACTAATTTATAATGTAATGATTTCGAGATTTTATAGGAATCATAATTAATTTACAGGAAACATGATTTTGGAAGGGATAGATATATAAAATCTAGAATTCAATACACTTTAAATTCAATTTTTTTTTTCATTTTTTGGATATCGCTGACTTTGCTTTTATATCCCACATATTATTTAATTTGACTTTCGTTACTCTTACGTATCTTTATATATTTTATATATATTTTGTTTCTATGTTATTACATTTGATTCAAACAAGAATAAGAAAACTATTAAATTATTTATTATAACCGCCTCAGAACATTTTTCACTTAGTGGAGCATTATAAGCTAATGTTTGAAAAGTGTAATTGTTAAAATATATGCAAAACAATAAATAAATTATGCAACAAATCACACAATAATTTATTAACACAATTTTTTTTTTTCTTTCACAATATTACATAAATATATTTTTTAAATTAGAGATACGAATGCGAAAAACATTAAATTTTATTTTGTTTTAAACATTTTGTACATTACTGATAATAAAAAATGAGACACTTTTTCAACTAATAAGTGGCTAATGCAAAATGCGTTCATGTTATTATATAAACATTTTTACCACAAAGTCATTTTGCAGATATTATCGATTATCTTATTTCTTAGCTTGTATCATAAAAACACATATCACCATCTTTTTATATAAATTCCAGTTGGTATAAGACCACAGATATATAGTTTGTATAGTTAACTCCTGTGTGTCGGTGATGTAACGTAGGTCTACCTGTCATACAAAATATGAAATATCTACCTTATTTACGAAAACTAAAACGTCACATTTTTTGTAATCATCGAATAGACATTTTAACACCAAACTTACTAAATTAAACTGTTACGAATGTACGAATTTTTGAAATAAAAAATATTTATTCATTATTCTCGTATTTTCGGCCAGTGTGTAAGAGAGAGCAGTATATTGTGCATCGCAGTTAAATCGAGCAAGAAAGAGCACAACAATACCATACATTTTATGTAGGACAGAGATGGCGGTTGCTTGGGTTTCGGCGAAAGAAAAAACAATATAGAAAGAGTACGATAGAGTCGGGTAACACGTGCTAGACAAAGACGGAGTGCATGCGACTGAAGCGAGCAGGCGACCGCTTCGTTGTATTCAGTTGCCAATGAAACATCGGCGGAAGCGCACGCAAATTCGATTTGCCATAATTTTATAATAATTTACTAAAATAATGCAAATATGTATATTTACCTTACATAATTTTATAAAGGGACCTTTAAAAAGTCTTATCTGCATCGTATATATGTATATTTTATCACATATTAAAAACTATGCCGATTTTTAATCAGGTAACACTGTGTTACTCCACCGTCCCCAAAGATTTTTTTTAGCACAGTCTTTTAAGAGTTAAATGATATAAAGTTAATGAATATATTTCTACATAACTACACATTTCACACGTAAATTTGTGAATGTATAGGAAATATGATTAACTATAATTATCTAATGATTTGACCAAACTGAAATTGGAAAATTACCCATCTGGTGGACATAAAATAGCACCCCGACAAAGCCGCGCAGGATAAAGCCGCAATAACAAAGCCGCACTAAACAATCTTGACAATACCGCGACTACAATTTTCATCCCTTTAAATACTGTGTGTACATCGATTGGTTTGAATATATATTTATATTGCAGCTATATATTTAATCGTCGTAATCAAAACATACTTCAATAAATGATAAAAAAATTAACTAACCACACTCTTAAGCTAATTTCATCAATAGAAGAATAACATGATTGAGCAGATTCAAAAGGAATTCTTGCGTTACTTGTACATGCGCAGAACAGGAGATAGAATGAAGTAATGCTGAGGGAATGCAACTACCGCAGCCTCAAGTCGCGCAGACAGGAGGGCCTAGTCTTGCTGGGGGCTAAAATTTTAAGAAATAAAATTGATGCTCCGCTAGAAAATTATGCCCTGTTTGTACCAAATAATTATTTGCGTATCGAGGTCACGCGCTATTTCATGTCCCAAAATGCAGAACGGACGTAACTCCTGTGTGTCGATGATGTAACGTAGGTCTACCTGTCATACAAAATATGAAATATCTACCTTATTTTAGAAAACTAAAACGTAACATTTTTTGTAATAATCGAATAGACATTTTCACACCAAAATTACTAAATTAAACTGTTAGGAATATACGGATTTATTAATTAAAAAATATTTATTCATTACTCTCGTATTTTCGGCCAGTGTGCAAGAGAGAGCAGAATATTGTACATCGCAGTTAAATCGAGCAAGAAAGAGCACGACAATACCATACATTTTATGTAGGACAGAGATGGCGGTTGCTTGGGTTTCGGCGAAAGCAAAACAATATAGAAAGAGTACGGTAGAGTCGGGTAACATGTGTTAGACAAAGACGGAGTGCAGGCGACTGAAGCGAGCTGGCGACCGCTTCGTTGTATTCAGTTGCCAATGAAACATCGGCGGGAGCGCACGCAAATTCGATTTACCAAACTTTTATAATAATTTACTAAAATAATGCAAATATGTATGTTTACCTTACATAATTATATAAAGGGACCTTTTTAAAGTCTTATCTGTATCGTATTTATGTATATTTTATCACATATTAAAAACTATGCCGATTTTTAATCAGGTAACGCTGTGTTACTCCACCGTCCCCAAAGTTTTTTTTTAGCACAGTCTTTTAAGAGGTAATGAATAAGCACACCATAACGCGTATTGTGTAACTCTTAAGTGAACTGAGCGATCATGCTAATGTATTTAATGATAACATTGATAGCATCAAGCAGCGGATCGCCTCCGTATAGATTCTCACTCCAGTATACACTTGCATTGTAAATTGAGCAATCTGTAATGCAAAAAAAAATCCATAAATCGAACCTATTACTCTCTTCTATTTGATAAATTGAATATTATAAATTGAATAGAATTCGATGGTTTTCAAGTAAAATAAACAAATTCAGATGACCGGCATATAAACATGAGACGAGAGATGGGACCACCACAAACAGGTCAGAGCTGTTTTGGTTTTAAGGGAAAACCTTTTAAGTCGCAACCTTGATTAGAAATTGAATTGACCATGTTATGTCTTCTTAGTCCTGCTACATGGTGTGGATAATCGCACCCTTGCTGGAGTGGTCCGCTTAGAGTAAGCTTGACTGATAAAGTAAAAATAACCCCGTATAAATCAGAATAAAACGACACAATGATCTTCTTTGCACTTGTTAAGATAAGAAACTGAGGTACTTTGGATAATAATAATAGAACATTTGGATGTTTTAGTAATAGACCGAGATCAGCTGGAAATATTTTGATACCTAAATGTAATACTAGCACAGCCCAACACCATTTCTCTTATCAAGGAATATCATTCTTTAATGCTCTTCTCAATGAAATGAAGACGGAAAAAAATTATAGAAAATTCAAGACTAAATTGAAAAATCTTCTATAAAAAACCATCACAATAACGCAATGAAAAAATCCTATCAAAAACAGTCTATATATACTTTTAACTGTTATTACAATACCTTCTTAATTATTAATTTTTATAACTTAATTTATTGTATCCTTGTGTATACATTATCTACTTTTTCTAATCTCACATTTTGTATTCTTGTATTGTTTATATCTTACTTACTTAATTTAATGTCTTAATTTTTATAACTTAATCTAATGTTTCTTTTTCTATATCTTGCTTATTTAATCTAATGTCTTACACTAACGATTTCGTTACTAATAGATATATACATGTATGACAATGCCCCCACTTTTAAACACGAGAATAAATTCTCATTTAAAAGTGGGCTAGCGTGTAATATAAATGTGTATTAATTAAATTATATTGAATACTCTTAAGTTTGTACATTTTACCAAATAAATTAAATAAATAAAAAAAAATATATATATATATCGCGAGATATTCGAAGACTTATTAGAAATTTCTCTTTCTCATAGCAGGGATATCAATGGATGGAGATGTCTTATGGAAAGTAAAACATTAACTAACTAACTAACTAACCAGTTTCCCTGCAGGGGTAGGCAGAGAGGATTGAACGCCACACTCTTCTATCCTGGCACACCACTTTTGCTTCGGCCACATTCGGACACATAAAACATAATTTCTTAAAAACCTCAGACAATAGTTAAACCAGTCATATCATAACATGTTAAGATAATATAAATCTCTATTCCTGATGATCGTAACCGAATTTTTTACAGCCAGTATAGTCGTAAACATAATATATATGAAGATATATACCCACCCTTCATAGTACATAAGCATAATATATGCCAGAAGGTTGATTATGAAATGAAATATATATAAAAGCCAGCATAATATTCCTTCAAAACAATTTCATTAATAAAGCGCTGTAAAAAATAAAACATCTATCTGAATCCAATTAATGTGTTTTCCGAAAGCTGTAGATTTCACAATATTTTAATAAACAGAGCCACTTAAACCTTTCAAAAAGTACTTACTCGATTCTAAGGGAAGCTCTTCAATTTCTAAACAAAATTCAGAGTAAAAGGTCTATCTTAATTTCTTGGCATTTAATAATTTGTGTTGTCGTGGATAATAGTTTTGAATCCGCTTTGTTAGAATATAATATTTGAAAAGGTAACATCAAATATAGTATATCCTTAGTGTATATAACCTTGTCTATGTATAACTTATGTAGTATTGAATAAAATGGTTATCCTTTAGTAGGATAACTATCAAGTTTAATTTCATTTTTTATCACGGTTTCATAAGAAATTTAATAGAGTTTATATATATTTATTTTCTCAAAAACAATTTTATTTAAACTCATATGCAAACCAAATAAATGTGTACTCTGTGAAAGATATAATTGTATAAATAGATAAATTTGCTTTATAAAGAATTGAATGAAGCAATTTGCAACGTTTAAAAATCAAAATATGTTTTATTTCAGATCAGCAATTATTGAAAACATTTAAAAGATTACTAAAACCCAATGTCGTTTGCAGTATGTTATATAAAATTTTATCGTTGGATAAATGTATTTTTTTGTTTGTAATGTGATAAAGTAATGTAATTAATTGATTTTTCACAACTTGATATTTTTGATAGTAATTGTAAAAATTATAGAGTTAAGGTCGTTGGACATATTTAACTGTAAATAGTTGCGGATATTTTATACGAACCGTATGTTTTTCCGAGAAACGATTCTCGACGCTTCGTTGAATGCTTATTCAACGTCATCAGGAGGACTAGACCTTTACCCGCGGAGGTGGAGGTCGGTGCTTTCTAGGGCGTAAATTGTATGCACTTTGCGGTGGACTGTTCACTTCTTCTACAATAGAGGTCGTCAGTGTGCAATATGTACGTCTCTCGGGGGTTGAATTAATGTCGTAAGAACAGGGCGCCAAATACTTGATAGTTTGTAACTGTCATCCCTATTGAAATGTTTGTATATTTCAATGGATTCCCTCACTAATCTGGGTATAACTAACTAACTAACTAACTAACCATCACGCCGTTTCTCCGCAGGGGTAGGCAGAGAGGATTGAACGCCACACTCTTCTATCCTGGCACACCACTTTTGCTTCGGCCACATTCATACATCTTCTCATACACGTTCTACGGTTGTTGCGGCTTTTAACAGGGCCATCCTCAAATACTTGTAGTAATTGTAGTAATAAGAACTCTTCAAGAAACAAGGCTCTATGCCAATTAATGCTATCTTGTGGTACAAACTAATTACACGATATCATGAAGATGGGACATATAAGCATAGATTGATTCATAAACATAGTACCAGATTTACGGTTAAAAAAGGACTAAGAATACCGAAGGTCATAAATAAATATGGACAAAGAACATTAAAATATGTCATACCAAAAATATTAAATAAAATCCCATGTCGTGTCAAAATGGATATTAATAAAAAAGGGCAAAATACAGAATTAATGAATATGTTATTAAATAAAAGAGACTCATTTTGATTTTGGTAATATTTGGGTTTTTTTCTTGTATTTTTTGTATTGTATTATTGATTTGTATTTGAGTTTATAAGATCTATTGTTATTAATTAATATGAATGTATTTCTGTTAAATACAATTTATTTATATATATGTATTGATGCACCTACAGGCAAATATCAATGTGATGTTTTGTGGGTCTGAGATGTAAAAAAAAAAAATTAATAAAAAAATAAAAAAAATATATTAAAAAAATCTGGGTATAAGGTGCATTAAATTGTTAAATTGTAAAAATGTCGATGTCTATAAGGGACTATTAAATTTTTTTGTTTTAAAAAGGGATAAATGTCCGAAAAGGGTTGGATTTATTCCGTGAAATAGATCTCAATCGGATCAGGGTCCGGACTGCGCAAACATCGAACGCTCCTGTTTTCAGGCTGTATCTGTCGTTACAGCGGCAACACCGTTCCAGGCAACGCCGTGATTATAGAGTTTAATGGGGGGGCCATAACGACGTTTTTATTGCCTTAGTGAGGAAAATAAAAAAATCCCGGCTCCCGTCGCATCCCGGCAGTGGCCGGGCAAAACAAGATCGTTCACGGAGATTGCCGGGATAACGCCGTGGGAGTCTGTTTATTCGAGATGTTATGCGAGTGTCTGCCTCCAAAATTGAGGGCTATTTTATTTATTTATTTCGGGGGCGACGGAGGTTTATTTTAGGAGTTTGGATTAACAAGATATCAAAGGTCGAGTAGGTATCTCGCCTGAGGTCCTGTCGATATTAAATTGATAATTGGTTTGTTAGAAAATGTCACTTTACCGTATTTTTTATATACAACCACACCAAGTAATTTGACTAAATGCTCTATATCCGAGCGTTTCCGAACCTTTTTGCCTAGCGTACCACTTGGTAGTGCATCATGCTTAATTATACCACTTCGTAAAAATGATTGTATTTCGGGAAATTTGTTATTCTATTTGCATTATAAATTTTATAGGATGACTTTGTTTCCCAGAACTTAATTTATTTAAGTTTAAAAAAATACCAAAGATTTTATTTTTTCTTATAAAAATTAAACATTTGAACATTAGATATCACAATGTTTTTTTTTAAATAAAAAGTGCCGAAGCTCATTTCTTGTCGAAATTCAAAACCAGGACACTTATAGAAGTATTATAAGTAAGTATAAAAAAAAGAAATAATTAAATTGAATTATTTGTAGAAAAAAAAATTTAATGTGCCGCTGGCGATGTTTTTCCAAAAATTACCGATATTAATTGTAACGATTGTAAGTGGTTATTCCTCACCACAAGAATATAATTCTTTTTGGTGAGGTATACACACACAAAAAATATCGATTTGTAAACATTTATGTGTGATTGTAGAAAAAAATATTATATATGTATATATATATATATTATTAATTAAATAAAATAAAAAAATTAATAGAAAATATATGTTTATAAAATTAATTAAATATGGTTAATGTAAAATTATAATTCATAATTTTAATGAATAATAAATATATTACCTATTAAGTAAAATTATGAAGTATACAAAAAATACAATAGTTTAAATGATATTTTTATGACTGACTTTTTTTTACTTTTTATGTCTGCCATTACTAATTATTTTTCGTATACCACCAACTATCCGGTGGTACGCATACCACAGGTTGGGAACCGTGCTCTATATGGGTATGAAGGTTGGTCTCTTATTGAATGCAAAAAAAAATTGGTCTTTGATAGTCCAATAAGGTTGCAGGTTTAAACGGAATGTGGAGGATATTGAATATCCTAGAACTTTAAGAACGGTTAGTACACCTGATATCCTGGGGAGTGTACAACAAAGGAGGTTGCAGTGGGTAGGACGTATAGTGTAGATCATTTACCTTTACATTTACCAGTAGTAAATGACCTGCGTTAAATAAATTACCTTCCTCCATATACCTATATTATAGTTTTTGGGTAGGAAAGTAGATATGGAAGTCTTTAGCCGTCTACAGGTTTTAAGACCTATCATATGGCTGGCTTGACTGATTACTTTATACAACGTTACGTTCATCAATTCCACCCATGACTGACTACCACATGTATAAAATTTCGTATGAAAAGCTGTTTATATGATTTTGATGTAGGTACCATGCTTCACTTTAACTTAAGCTATCGCCATCATTGCTTGAAATTTGTCATTTCTATGAAACAGTATATAGACATCACCGCTAGTAATGACACTTGTATTTTTTGGCTAGCGTATATAGCAATATTATATTTAAGTTTATATGACATTCTTCCAAATTAGTAATATACACACTAGAATGATTTCAATTTTCTGGCTCCTTTTTGTAGACTTGTTTTTATATTCGCAATATTTTTGAGGATGTTAAATTTTTTCAAGAAAAGCTTTGTCTCTGTGAGACATCTCTAATATTTCTTGATTAATGATGATCCAGCAATTGTTTCCTTGTAAAAAATTCAGCATTCTCGAAAATATTGTGAAAAATATCCTCTCAGTCACTTTTTTACCATCTAACAGTTCCAAAGCTGGGGTAGACAGAGAAGAAAAAATACTTTGATTAAAAATTGGGTATCTGTTAGCGCGCTATAGATATACTTTACTCTAAATAATTTTATTTAAATGTACCTATAACAGAGATGATAAAATAGAATTTTACCTTCTTTTTACTCCCTTTCTTTTAACTCGTAGCGTCTGCTTATCTGTCGAAAAACTTTGGATCGATTTTTAACCCTTTTTCCGTAATCCAATCGAGCTGAAACTTTGCAGGCAGACTCATGGCGACGATAAAAATGATCTAACACATTTTCGTTAAAAAAATGAATTATATTATAATTATGGATTTTTCGAAATTTTAATGTTTTTTTTAAATTGGAATCCACACAAATGAGAAAGGAGCCCGACGCGGAGAAACGCGAAACCTGTTTCAACTAGTCTGACTCGAGCCATGGGTCCGATCAGATGACGCCGTGCTCCCCTATACCAATTATTACGTTTTCAATAATCTATAAGTTTTAAGGATAATAATATACATGGAATAGATTTCCACAAAACCTTAAAGCAAGAGGACTATATTGATAGAATATCAATTTGGAAACAATAGAAATGAGAAAGGGAGTATAATAAGAACTAGGTATTTATGGGTCAGTTTTTAATAAACGCCGCATCGTGTTAAAAACGAGGGTTTTCCGCCCAGAGTAATAGATATAGTATTAACCTTCCCACAACCACCGATCTTATTTATTATTTCGAAATTCTCGTAACAGTTAACCTAAAAGCAAAAAATCGGGTCCGAAAAGTAAATTAGCTTGTAAAATTTCGGGCCGCCATAAGCGTGGGTACTAATATCATATTATTATGTCAAATGTCAGACCTTTTCAGTACTTTAACAAAAACGGGAGTTTATTACACATTAAATGTTATCTTTGTTTTAATATAACACCATTAGGGGATGATGTTTTTTGTTCTAATACAAAATGAAAGGAGGTTTTTTACACTCACATGAAAATTAATGATACACTTATTTCCTTTAGATGGTATTAACAGAATCTCTTTGACATGGTTTCAAGGCTTTTATCTAAACCTGTTGTTTTAATTTTAAATTAGTTTTCGTCCATGTTATTTCTTTACAATGTAAATATCTTTTTTTTTAACGAATTTCATGCGATAATTGTGTTATATTTTTTTAAAACATAAACGCATCAAATTCAAGCATAAAACTAACGTTAGTATGAGTGCTGTATGTTCATTTCCAATAAAAATATTTACGAATGTCCATCCGTAACCATAACTAGAATTCAATATCATTCCGTTTTCAAAATTAGTTTGACTTGAAATAGTACACACAAAAGTTAAAATTTTAGATTGATTTCCCAATACATTTTTTTAGTTTTGACTAATTAAAATTGTCACAAAACGGCAAGTAAAAGAAATTGCGCATTGTTCGAAACCCTTTTAATGTCACTTTGGAAGAACACTATGGAAGGCTCTAGAACAGCCTAGAAGCGACGAAAACCTCATAAACACTAGAAAGTTTGTGGATAAATACCGCGACTGCGCTGCGGCTTGAGAGTCTTGTTTTAAAATTTCTATCGGTGCGAAGTATGTTGCGGAACGACGGCTGGGGTGACCAGTCGGAGCGACAGCATCCGGCGGAGTATCTATAATGTGCTATATTTAATCGGAATATTCTAGCAAGTGGTAAATAAAGTGTTACCCATCGATATTAATGTGTTCATGGACGAGTCATAAAAACGAAATAGTGTGATTTAAAGAATGGCGTTAAGGTTAATTCGTGTAAATTGATTTATTATTTTATTAATTTTAATCATTAATTAATAAATCGCTTCTTAATTTCCGTAGTTTTCATTTGCTTCAAGGCCACCAGCCAGGACAATATATAACAATTTTTTTTTTAGCTTTTAGCTTAGTTTGAAAATACTAAGAATATTTACGTGACACGTATTTCTGTTCGCACCTCAGTTAAAAAAAAAAAGCAATAATAAAAGTCTTTCTATGCTATAGCTAGTATTTATTTGTGTATTTGTACATCTGTAGGATATTTACAATTTAATAAATTATTATACATGCTTTTATGTAAAATCACTTTTTCATGTAGGTAAATGCTTTGATACAAATATCCATCACATCACTTCTATAAAAACTTTTATGTTTTTAAGTAAATAGATATCATACACATGACCAATGTTTAAAAGTAAGATAAAAAGTATTATTATAGTTCGTAAACCCAAACAAAATATTTTGAAAAAAAGTTTTTCGTATATTTACATGCATTCCAAATTAATATTTTTACAATTTTCTAGATTATTTCAGAAAATTTCGATGTACACAATATCTTTTATATATGTATTATAACTTGTTATTTCCACGTAATGGATAATAATTATTTCCAATTGTTGTTTGTCCCTGCGCCTTGGAGGCAGAGAAGAGGTTTAGTATGGATGCCTCCCCGACTCGTTCGCATCCCCATGAGCGTTAGCGAGTCTGAGTTTAGCATTAAAAAATGCTAAACATGGGTGACAAAAGTGTGGGGCCGATATGGGAGCTATTGCTCATAGAACGTCCCTGGATATGTGGTGGGTGTCTCTTTTCTATACGCAGTTTCTTTCAATTAAGCGTCTCGTGACAATATTTTTTTAACACACTACATATTATTGAAATTAAAATTCAATTTTTAAATTAAATTACTAAAAGTTTAATTAAGAATACTCTATATACGCGTACAAAACAAATTGATTATAACGAGCCATTTTTTATTCTATTAAAAAAAAATCTTCCAAAATAAAACATCATGAAAATGATTTCATATTGAGGGAAAACATTAATATTTTATACAATAACAAATTCATTTTTATCAATATCAACTGGCAAAAATTTGGATGTGAGACGGGAGATGCATGATAGTGGTATCGGACACCGCTCAAAAGCGCGGGCTTTGACAGCTAAAATGGAACCGCTACTGTAATACCTTGTCGCTGAATATTACTGTCATCTGTTCGTAAAGTAATAAACCTGTAAGAAAATTCTATTCAGTAATTTCCCACAGAAGATCCTTCCAAGGCAGAAGAAGGATATCACATTAACCTTTTTTATCGTAAAATTGTATTTTTCTAACAAAACGATTTGCTGTACAGCGGCGCGTGATAGAAAGAAATATAAAAGTATTATTAATTATAAAATTTACTAACGATGGATGGAATTCCGAAAAGCACTATAATGTATAATTTAGTTCCTTCTTTCTGGGTTTTAATCCGTGGGATTGATTTGCAGCAAAGCACATCTTCTCCTTCTGTTCGGTCTCCGGCGATCCTCTTCAGCTCTGTGTAGGAGGCACAATTCATGTCTTGGCACACTTGCTCAAGAAATTCACGGCGAGGGCGCCCTCTGGCAATATTTCCCTCTACCATTCCCTCAAGTATATTTTTGAGCAAATTTTCATGGAATAAGAATGCCCCATCCATTTTGCACGCCTTTTCAAGATAGTATTCATCATGTGCCTGGTTTCATCGATCCTGCTGAGAACCTCTTCATTTGTAATGTGGTCTCTCCAGGAGATTCCTAGGGCAAGTCTGTAGGTCCACATCTCGAAGGCTTCTAATCGTTTTATTTCTCTGTTATTAGTTTAATTTAACAAAATCTGTATTTGACTTCATTAATAAGAATATTAATAGAGAAATAAAATGAAAGATAATGTCAACGGGAAACTATTTGTGACGAAAAAACTTCTCCACGATCAATGGATGACCTTTGAAATAATTTTTCTTGCTCATTAATAATACTAAAAAATTTGATTCTCATAAATAGAACTGTTTTTACATTGAAATTGATGCTGTATTCTTGCAGATACCTTATCATCGTTCAAAAACATACTCATACACAGCATCCATTTTCTAAACGATGACCTGAACCTATAGATCCATTAAATCAATTATTTCTTTACATATTCTTATATGATCGCACTACATTCAAGCACTAAATAAAAAATACACATAAATGTACCTATATGTAAAATATACTTAAATTCAAAAATACTTGATACTAGAGTGTGCCGAAGACACTTGTAATTGGGATAATGGGCATAGTCTTCCTTTACAATATTTTATTATTAGAGTATCATGTACCTATTATCTTGTTAGTGTCTCTAATAAATACTAATAAAAAAAAACAAATTCAAACAACCTTACCTATCTGTCTAATTTTTTATAGGTAAATCTTTTTTTTTCATAATTAAACGTGTGCTTAAGATATACAAGATTAACAGCACCACCATAGAAAATGTAATTCATAATTAAAACTAACCATCATGAAGCTTTTCCGCAGAAGTAGGCAGGGAAGAGAGAATGTCAGACTTTTCTATCCTGGAACACTACTTTTGACACATCCACTTTCTAATATCTTTTCGTACATTTGTTGTCCTAACACGGCCATCCTTAAATATTTTGTTTTACTAATCATGCCAAATCTTTCGCAGATGATTTCTGTTTTTATTTTACTAATCATGCCAAATCTTTCGCAGATGATTTCTGTTCTTGTTGCCCTTGAAACTCACCTCACATATGTATTTTGGAGTTTGAATATTGATTACATTTTTATTACTATTATCGTTTTCTAAGATCTACTTTATTTCTTTTTTACATATGTTTATTAAATCTACGCTATTACTGTCGAAAAGATGACCTTCAGTTTTCACGTGATCTGCCATTTCTGAAATGACTGTAAATTTTTAATTCCTTTAAGTGTTCATCGACCCTTATCTCTATCTTTTTTCCAGTCTGTCCGATGTATGGCGTATCTTTGCAGTTTATTTTATACACTCCGCTATTTTCTAAGGCGTTTATTCTAAATTTAATATTTAAAATATATTTAATAGTGTGATTATTTTTATAAAAGCCGATTTAAAAGTTTTTTAATCTGTGGTTAATTTTCCTGCATATAGAATTCTCCTGCTTAGTTTTTCTATCACTTTGTGTCAAAACACATGGTTTTTCTGTCAGTTTATAAGTTTGTTTGTGTCATTTCAGATGATAGTTTATGTATTTTATACACTTTCCTCTCCCTGTTTATCTGTTCTATATAAACAAGCCTTCTAAGCGATTTTTTCTCACTACGCTATAGCCCGCATTAAATTCACACTTAATTTGTTAATTCTTTAATCAATTGTATAAAGAACTTCTAAAGTTGAGCCCTTGCCCGGAATAACGTTGTATCCAACAATACTCTCATTCCGAGAAAAATTGAAAAAACGAAACCAGTTACAATTTATTACATTTTATATTTTAAATATAACAAATATATAATTCTTAATTAATCTCATTATAAAATAGGGGGAAAAGTCAATTAAATTTGAATCTATTGTAAAAAAACATGTTGAATCAGTGGAAAAACGTTGTATATGAAATTTTCACAAACAACGTTATTCCGCAAAATGGATTTTTTAATTCTGCTTTACTTGATAATGCCTTTTAAAAGCAGCATGTGCTTTTAAAAGGCATTATCAAGGAAAGCTCCTTGAGCTTAACAGTCTTATTGGCAGTAGATTGGAATACATTGAAGTTAGTTCCAGGCTCCCTAACTGCATGTTTTTTTTCCAAACGGTAGCCAATCTTGCCCTCCTTCCACAAATAGTTGGTAGAAAGCTATAGGAGGTCCATGATTCTAATTCTTTGTGAAAGGTTTGAGCTCTGATTGTGATGAGATCATTAGTAGGTAAAGAGCTTTTACGGAACGATAAGTCTCTCGTACATACTGTTACATATCTCCGTCTGTTTGCTGAATACGGCGTCGGACATTCAATTTCTTAATACACAAGACGAGATGATTACTTTTTTCATTGTAATTCAGTAACCTGAATACTGATAAAATATTTATCTTGATATTAAAATGGAGAAAACATCCCGGATTTAAACGTTTTTGGCACAAACTCGACCCTGCGAAAAAGAATGAGGAATTAAATAAACTTTTTGTATCGGTGTTATATTAAGTTACGATATAAAGAGCACTATAAAGCCAGCATTATTATCAAAAAGCATTTCAAATATCAATATGGATAAATCAATTGAGTAAAATCGGTTAACGTTCGACAAAATAATATGAAATCACAATATCAATCAGAATTGCCAAATCGTGTACAACGTTATTCCACAAACATGTTCTGGCGGGTCAATTGCAGGTTTGATAATATTTTTTCTGGATAAAAACTCCTTTCCTGCATCCTTCAACTTATTGGCTTTGATATCTTTCCAATTTAAAACATAAGATGTTCGTTTTCTCCCTTTATTCATGTGAATTAAACCACGCTCCACGATACTGACGCTCTGCGACGCCATTTTGAGAAACACTATACAACGTTATTCCACAAACCAATAACTTTAAAATGCAGCCAGAAGCCTAAATATTTTTTTCTTAACATATTATTTGCCTTAATCGATGCATAATAACATACCTAACATAACTCCATCAATAACTCAAAATTGACATTTGTGTTGGATACAACGTTATTCCGGGCAAGGGCTCAGTTATAAAACGTTTATAAATAAATGTAGCACACTTTCTGATTTCATTTGTTATTGTCCTATTTGAATTGCAATTACTCAATAATCTGATCATTTCAAACAACTAATTCAAATTCAAATTGTTCCACACTTTTCACTAATTTTCCCAAAACAGCACCTCTCCGTATTAAAATGAAACATATTGAGCTAATGGAAATATCCTGTTTTGATTAAAAGCGGGAAAGTACATTTTATTTCAATTTATGTAACCTGTCCAAGGATTTAATTAAAATGTCACATTTGTTCTGAAAGACTACTTAAATAAATTGGTTTAAATTTTAAAAATAAAGTTTAAGCTTGAAATTGGGGTATTTCCCTCAGCTCATCCAAAAGAGTACGAAAAAGAATCTATTTTTAAACTTTCAAATACATTTTGGTGAAACATTATATGTTTAAAATAAAATAACACTGTGTTTAACACCATTTTATTGAATAAATACCAAGTAGTTTCGGCTCAGAGCTGAGCCTTCATCAGGGTTGGTATAATATATTTTGTATATTTAAAAATATCAGTTTTTAATGAAAAATTAGTCTAAAAAACGGACATACCACGACACATAAAGATAATTACGAGATGATTGTGTTTCGTCATCTCTATCATATGAGTACACACAAAGAATAGACAATCCCACTAAAATCATCTAAAGTTAATTAATGTCTCCTTTTTTTATGCATTTGTTATTTTTATATTGTTTTTCAATAAGGTTTCATAATTATGCCTATAGTCTTTTAGCATTTATGTTTTACCATCGTTTATTTTTTTAAGAAGCTTTATTTTTATTTTGTTGTTCTGAATAAATTGTTAAAACTATGTCATTACTCTCCAAATATCATGTACTTCTCCGCAAAACCTTGACTTTTACCAAGAGATCAATAAAGAAATCTCGACTTCAGCTAGCATTTCCATAATCTCGCGTTTGTAATCCTAACAGTATTATATAGCGATAATAACTGTACGAGTATCGTATAATATGAATTCGCTACAACTGGTGAAAGTATTATATGAATTTCGATTGCCAACTTAAAAAATCAAATGGCGAAATCGTATAAAGTAGCAAGAAGTACAGATTGTTTTAAAATACATACAGATAATATTTAATGTGTAGTAATACCATACACATAAAATATTTTTTTAAATCAAATTAATTAATCAATTAGAAAGACGTACAGAAAAATCTAATTCACGAAAAAATGTTAGGTCACTACTGGGATTCGAACCCAGGTCACCTCCTTTCCGGGGCCGGTGCTCTGACCACTAAGCTATAGCAACCCTCTATGTTTCCGTGAATATATCGACCTTATATGTAGTTCTT